>CM039473.1:4395112-4507536 GCA_022433065.1 Begonia loranthoides | reverse complement strand
TCTTCGAAGGATTCAACTCGAGGGAAACAATTCTTAGCTAATGTCTCTTCGAAGGATTCAACTCGAGGGAAACAATTCTTAGCTAATGTAGTCACTGTGATTCCAAGGTAAGCAATGCTTGCATGTGTTTGGCCTCTCAGCCTATAGTAAAAGATACTAGGATATTAGGTAGAATCGTGAACTTGTACAATTGATGATTATGGTATGATACATGACTGTTAGAAGAATTGGATACTGGTGACTGTGGTTTATTATTAAGTATATTATTTGTATGTTGATTCCTATGGTAATTAAGGATGTGAGGTTCTAGAGGAATTGATGAACTATATGTTGAACTGTTGGTTTAATTGGATGATTTGAATACTGGGCTGTTAGATTTTTTTGGATGAAATATTGACGATTATGGTGTGATATTGGACTATTGGATTAATTGGATAAAATAATAATGATTGTGGTATAACACTAGACTATTAAGACTATAATCATGGATGAGCTAACTGTTGAGGATATGATATTGTTAGGTTATGTTGATGAGATAAGGTTGTGTTGTTTTGCTTTAATATTGTTATTGAGGATATGTTTCCAAAAAGAAACAAAAATGTTTTACATGCAAAGGTTTCATTAAGAAAGAATTAACAGAATTAAATGTACGTAAATAGCCTTGTATGGGCGGGGCTCAAAGATGAATAGAATTTAAAAAAAAAAAGAAACTGACAAAGAAAGAAGGACCTAAATTGTTTGTGGGTTGGTTTGACTAGACTATACCCAAAGATCAAATCTTGTAAAAGAAAAGAGCGCTAACTGAAAAATGGTTGTTGTAGCCCAGAATTGTGTAGGCTATCATGAAAGGCAGACCAAATGGTGTCTATTCACTTCTGGTGTGCCCCAACAATCATACTCTAGTAGAAAAAGAGAATGAAGAAAAGAAAAGAAACAAAATGAGATGTTTTGAATTCCATATTGCATGATTGCATGAATTTTATATTAATGTTCAGTTTAAGTTAAGTTATACATTGCTTACTGAACATTAGGCTTATAGATGAATCTTATGTTATAGGTAAAGAAAAGTCGAAGGATGAGACAGATAATGGAGAACCTTACAATTGATGGCGCATGGCTTGTGAGGAGTGCTCGGAGTTGTTAAGGTGATTTTGATTGATAAGAGGGTTCATGATATGTAAATAAAGAAATATTGTAATAAGTTATAGACGTTTTGGTAAAACTGATTATGGACTTTATAAATGATTGATTTAATTGTTATTGTACACCCTCCTAATACGGTATTTAAAAGTGAAAAGTCTTCCACTACGCACAGTTGTTTTAAAAAGTTCAAAAAGTTGTATTAAAAATGCTCATGTATTTGATAAAATGAACATGGATTTCAGGGTGTTACAGCGACATATAAGTATAAGAAGAGAAACATTGTCATTTGGATCAAGGATCCACAAGGAACAATGAATATCATGGAATCGTTTTTATCCGTGACAACGTTGGTGTCTACGGGAGAGATATCTGTGAAGGAAGAAGCGTATGTGGCAAATAGCGATTGGTGAATGGGTTAAGAAGGTTCCGGGGGATGAAGTATCCACAGAAACATTGGTGTCCATGGAAGCATTAGTGTCCGCGAGTGTAAGTGAAAAATGCTAATGAGGTAGATTGTCATTGGACGAAATGGACAAAGTGGCCATCCCCAGCGGTAGCCAACACGTCCGTTGTAACTGAGGACAGATTCAAAACACGAGTTTTCATAGAATTTGCAAGTTGCATTTTGATTTATGGACAATTTAAGAAACAATAATGCTTGGATTCAATTTCCGCGGGATCCTTCATTTGACCATTTAAAAGAATGTTAGGGGTCAAAAGTCTAACTACTCTAAAGCCGCAAAGACGAAGGGATTTATTTCAACTCTCGGGAGAATTTTCTTCAAGCATTCTGAAGGTAGGCTTTTATAGTTAAGGACTTTAAGAAAAGTGGCAGTGAGGGGATGCTAAAGCTATGTAGGTTTTTAAAGCTTCTTCTTTTCTTATTTTAACCTAATTCTTCTTCTCTTTAATCAAGGGAGTAATCGGTTGGAACAAAGAAACTTGAGTACTGTGACTTCAATGAAAATCTCAGAGAAGTGATGTTGATTGTGTTTGGCCTTTGGCCTGCATCAAAAAGTGCTAGGGTAAGGTAGTTTTTATGGTAAAGATATGATTCTAGTTTGTTATTTATTGTCTATAATGAAATGTACTATTTATGTTGATATATTGTTGATGATTTGTTCACTGTTTTTGTTACTATTATGATGAGATATGTTTGAGGATATGTTATTACTAGGATCATACATACTACATTTTATTTTATGGTACGTGTATGTTTCATGTATCATGAAAAAACATTTTTATTAAGAAATATAAAAAAGAATGAAAAACTGAAAGATAGATTGAATAAACGTAAATAGGTGTTATGGGTGGTCGAGTTGGCTGTGCCATATAAGGTGGACCTAATGGTGTCATTCTCTCCCTAGACTGAATTATCCATAACAGCTGGACTGTTAAGTAAAAGAAAAAGAAAAAAAATGTTGTTTGAAAAAGACACGATTTTTACATGTTGCATCTCATAGTCATATTTTATATGCATCTCTTACTGAGCGTTAGACTCATAGATGAACTTTGTGATGTAGGTGATGATGAACTTACTGAGAAACCTGAGAATGTTAATGAATAAGGATAGCAGTTCATGAATAATTCTCATGGGCAAAACTAAAATGTTTTCAAAGTGAAGTTGACCCGTAGGTGAAGACTTGAGGAAAATAAATTGAAAAAGAATTTTTTTTTATTTTAATTATATTTCTTTTTATATTTCAATTTAAGTTAAAATATTTATGTTGGGTTTTATCATGATGAACTATAATTAAGATTTATTTTAAAGACTTCTATTGTGAATAGTTTCAAATGTATGATTTTTATGAATAAAATTTAAAAAAAAAATAGCATAAAAAAAGTTTTAGTTTACGAGGCATTACACTTCCATTATGTGCTGAATCCCCCCTCTTGGGGTTATTTTTCTCTACCTTCTTTTTGTTATGCAAAATCCCCCTTTTAATGCCCAAACTTTCTTCCTTTTTCTCCATTATTTCTTCCACCAATTTACCAATTTCAATCCCTCCTTATCCAGCTCGGGCAATTTGAATATTTTCTCTCTCATCCAACCAATTATTGAGACTTGAATCGAATCCATATTTTTCTCCACAAAATCGAAAGTCACCTATTTCTTCCTTATTATCTTCAAGATTTCATTTTCTCTCTCATCTCCAGAATCTTTGACTTCAATAGTATTCAAATCCCCTTCCTCTTGTCAATTCGCTACTTCATTTTCTGCAATTAAATATTATTTTTACTATAATTATGCAACAAATACCGATTTACATAAGTTATATTGTAAAACATATTATTTTATGCAAAAACACGAGGTTGTAATGTGTTGTGGCATTCTATAGTAAAAGTATGAATTTCTATTTATTCCATCACCAATTTCAAATAATTTTCACATCAAATATACTTGCATAATAACTCTTTTTCAAGAGTTGTCAATGGATGTCCGAGGATTGACTTTGAAAAGAAGTAGACGATCGCACGTAAGAGCAGATGACTGTGCAGAGGACGTCTGAGTATTGACTTTAAAGAGAAGGAAATGATTGCATGTAAGAGTAGACAACCGTGCTTTCAAATATATGAGTTTGCACTTTCATATATAAGTTTGGACAACCGCACGTTAAGAGCGAACATCTACTCCCTTAAATATTTTACTTCTAGACGAGTGTACTTAAATAATGGACGTCCTAGTATTGACTTTAAAGAGAAGTGGATGACAGCATGTAAGAGTAGACGACAACACTTTCAAATATATTGCATAATGAAGGAGGTCATTTCTTGCCTAAATCCTCTATGACCTTAAATCCCTAAACAGCATCCAAGCGCTTGTTTGTTATAAATTAAAGTGTTTGAGTGTTGAACACCAAATGGCATTAAAGAGAAGTGATTTCTGTTAGAAGTTATTTATAGCAACTTATTATGTAATATAATTGGTGTGTAAATGTTTTGTTTTTCAGACAGAAGAAACCAGCAATAAACAATTCGTTAACTGCGGAATGGAGGTGGAGCCTATTTAGGCATTTCAGGCTAATGACCTTCATGCGTTCAATCATGAAGCTGCTATAGAGGTGCATTCGATCTCGGCATCTCTAGACAAAGAGCTTCGTTCAATAGACGATTTCGAAGATGATGATGGGGGGAGAGTAGTTCTCAACTAGATGTCCTTCCCCAAATCAATGTATACAGAAGATGTGCAGTTCGTTAAACGCAGTTAGAGAAGAAGTCATGGATTATGTGTTGAAGAATGGATATGGGATAAAGTTCATCAAATGTGAATCTCATCGGTTGATGGCCATGTGCCAGGAAGGATGCAATTGGCGGATTTATGCTTCAAAAATGTATGGTGAACTTACATTTCAAATAAGTAGCTATAACAATGTTCCCACATATTCATGAAAGACAGAAAACCACCATGCCTCTACCAAATGGGTGGCAAACCAATACTTGGACATGTTCAAAATTCAAGCTAGCGGGGGTGTTCCTTCCATCATTGAGATAGTTAGGAAGGATTTTAACGTCAACATTACAACCAGTCTTGCCAAAAGGGCAAGGAATAAAACCAAAAAACTAAATGAAAGGAATGGCGATGAACAATATAAGCAACTCTGGTCATACGGAGAGGAGATTTGGAGGTCTAATTGTAAAAACACATTAGTTGTTAGCGTAGATAGGAATGATCTTATGCCTTATCTGATATTTAAAAGGATGTACATGTGTTTGGCTGCGTGCAAGAGATGTTCGCTGGAGTGTGGTAGACCGGTCATTTGCTTAGATGGCTATCACTTTAAGGGTTTGTGTCCAAGCCAGTTGCTCACAGTTGTTAGCATTGATGGCAATGATGGAATTTATCCACATGCTATACTTGTTGTTGAAGCAAGATGCAGAGACTCTTGGTCATAGTATTTACAATTGTTGCTTATGGATATAGACAAAGCTTCGGGTAGAGGATGAACATTTGTTTCCCACCGAAAAAAGGTTGTAGGATCAATATACGCCAATAGGGGGGGGGGGGGGTGAATATAGCGTACTAGTTATTTTGTGTGATATTTAATCTCTAATAACCCTAATGGATTTAACGCATATAATTAAAGTAAACAATAAGAAATATATGCAACAAAGTAAAGAGAGGGTTAGAGAGAGTGCACAATATTTGTTTACGTTGTTCGGTAAACCCGCATACGTCTGCGCTCCAAGTTCCACTTGGAGATCCACTAACTAATTGACTTACGGGTGTCAATTAAATCGTTTACAAAGACTAATTCAAAGGGTATCACCCTTGACTATTGCGGGTCATCAACCTTGACTATTACGAGGCGTCACCCTTAATTTAACTATTGCGGGTCATCAACCGTTTGATTGAACTTACAGGCGTTCAATCGAGCCTATGACTGTTGCGGGGCGTCACCCTTGTGTGATGAATTCTTAGGGAATCACCCTTTACAATTTAGCGCAAATATGAATTGAAAGATAAAACACAAATCTATCTAATCCGAATTCTCCCAATAATAATTCGCAAGTTTATGAGTGGGGAGAATTGGATTTACAATAAGCTCACACTGGTTTATATTCGAGTCTTGAATTTGGCAGGGCTTCACCTCGAATATCCATTCATTATGGTGATCTTGGACTGATCCCCTATTTATAGACTGCGGGTTTTCGGACGTCCAAAATCCTTTTCGGTCGACCACATGTAGCCGTTACATTTTTGCCCGTTAAAAATCGACCTTTGGAAATCTGTCCGTTGGCAAAATCTGGACTTTTCGGTTGATTGTCCTCATCCGTGCCTCGTCCGAAATGTCACCAGAAAATTATAGATTCAAATGCTTGTCGACCGCTATCGTCCGCGCCTCGACCTTGTGCATCCGAAAAGTCTTCCCAAACTTACAGATTCAAAAGCTTGTCGTCCGCTATCGTCCGGGCCTCGTCCGAGTGCGTCTGAAAACTACGGGCTGCACTGTTTGCAGGATTGGGACGCATTCCCCATGTCCTCGCCTCGTCCTCGTGTCGTCCGAAAACTCCAAAGACCAGTTTTGGCTGACTTCCCTCGTCCGCAAGCGTCTAGAAGCAACTCCAATTTAAACTCTGAACTATACTAAGTCCCAAAATAATATGCTACACTAGATAGACTCAGATAAACTTGTTAGCACATTAATAATACCCATTTTGAGTGTATTTCCAATAAACATGGATATAAATATTATAATAAAACATTAAGAATAATATCCAAAAAATATAAAACACAACTTATTGATTATATTAAATTAATCAACATTTTAGTCATCATCAAAATAAAACTTAGCCTAACAAAAAGGCTAACAATCTCCCATTTTTTGATGATGACAAAATTCAATAAGTTGTTTACCCTAAAGTCTAAGCATGAGCATCTATATTGCACATTAGATTTTTCCCCTTTAAGTTATGCAATTCATCAAACAATAAAATCATGCAAACATGTTATTCAACTGCCCATTTATTTTTATCACAACTTATACAATATCTCCCCCTTTTTGTCATAATCAAAAAGAGAACCTAGGGGAGGGGAGTCCTAAGACAATCCTAAACTTATCAAAAAAATCATCAAAAAATATTCTTCTAAAAAGAAATTCTCCCCCTTATTCAAGAAATTTATCCACAATTCAAACAATGGGAGGAATTGGACATTCAAATTCAATTTATGGTTAAAATACAATGCCAAAATAATACAACCACATTCAAGAACCTTTCAATAAAAAAATATTGTCCCCCTTTTGTCATTAAGCCTATAAACTCATTTGAAGGAATTATAACCATTAAGACCAAAGGAATAGATGCCAATAGAAAGAAATGGATGTCAAAATAAGATCCAAGAAATAGATACCAATTTTAAAAAAATTCAATCAATTATCTCTTAAAAAAATGATGTCAATTGTAAATAAAATTCCTAAGAGAGATATCAAATTTAAGATCAAGATCAAATTACTTATCTCTCCCCCTATGTTAATTACCAACACAAACTATAAATAACAACTTAAAAATTTCTCTCCCCTTAAAAATGATCACCAAGCAAGTAAGAGGGAATCCATATTAAAGAGCCATCCAATTTTCAAATACAAAGAAATACCAATAGTCAAACATCCATGGATGAATTCAAATTTTAAAACACAAACAAATTTTTCTCCCCCTATCATTATGCACAATATCAAATAGTTGGGGAATAGTTAAATCAAACAATTTGATGTTCTCCCCCTTACACAATGATCAAGATAAATCAGTGGGGATTATCAAAGTTTAAGCACTAGCATAAGCAAATATATTCAATTTAGACTACCAATTGTTGGAACCCAAATTTTAAGCAAATATATATACCAATTGAAGAATACCAATTTCTAGAAGTAATATAAAAAAGAAATCAATAAAGTAGAATTGATATTAATTGAAAACAATGTCAACCTAAATGAATCCTTATCAATTCAAACTAAATCAAGAATAGAAAACTAAACTTGAATCAATCTGTTATATAATCCATTCAATTCAATCCAAAACAATCAATTATTTTTCAAACCAATATTCAATCCAACAAATAACCAAATTTAATCAACAAAAAATAATTGTGTACCTCTAAGAGAATTTATTTCCATTTAATGCATTGGAGGCAATCTTTGAAGCTTCTCGCTTGTATTGGATATTCAAGTATCCATTCTCCTTTTTAAGCTTCTTGGGAGAATCTCCAATCTACAACAAAAGGCAATTTGCAGTTTTTGGTACCCAAACCATTTTGGGTCCTTTTGTTATAAGCTTGGTTCCTTTAGAAACCCACACAAGTTTATAATTAAAATTTGGTTTAGATTTAGAATTTACATTTCATTTCAAAGGACACACAAATAATTTATGCCCTAAACAATTACATGCATTACAAGTTGTAGGGTTAACAAAGAAATTTGTATAATTCTTCTTTTTAGCAAAGGGTTCATAGCTGATTTCGGTTTTATCAAACGTGACCCTTTGCTTTCCTAATATTAAAATTTTTACTACCATTTGTGAATTTAAGCACAAAAGCATTTAAATCATCATTTTTCAATTTCAAGTCACTATTGCTAAACTCATAAGTTTTAATGGTAGCATTCAACATATTATTCATGCTCTTTAATTCTAAAATTTGATTCTCTAAAGATCTTGTAAAATTTGCATGCTCTTTGATCAAAATTTTCTTTTCCTTTTTCAAGGATTTATACATATCTTTGAGCTCTTCAAAACTCTCAAGCAATTCATTATGTGCATCAAGTAAGTCATCATCATCATTATCGGAATTTGAATTGCTAGTAGAGTTATTTACCTCAAACTCATTGGCCATGAAGCATACATGGAAGACTTCTTCAATTTCGGAAGAGGACTCCTCGCTATCGTCCCATGTGGCCTTTAATGCTTTCTTCTTTGTGGGTTTGAATTTTCTTTGAGATTTGGGGCACTCAGTAGATAGATGTCTGGGTTTACCGCACCCATAGCACACAATGCCCTTCTCCTTCCTTTTTTTCCTCCGGTGATGGAGTTTGTCCAATTTCTGGGTGATGGACTCCAATCTTCATCAATGTCTTCAGAGTTGTCTTCATCCATGAAATTATCTGTTGAGTTTGTGGAGGCTTTGAATGCAATTGGCTTAGATGCCATTTTCTTCTCATTTTCTTCCTCCTTCTCATGGCTCATAGGAGTAATCTCATGCATCATAAGAGAGCCAATGAGCTTCTCCATCTTTAAGGTTGTGAGATCACGAGCCTCTTGAATTGCCGTCAGCTTTGGTAGCCACTTGCTCGATAGACTCCTAAGAATTTTATGGACCAACTCTTCATTGGTATATTCTCTACCAAGCAATTTCAAACTATTAGTAATGTTAGTGAAACGTGTAAATATAGTAGTAATAGTCTCATCATTATCCATGCAAAACAATTCATATTCATGCACGACCATACTCAATTTATTTTTCTTTACTTGATTAGTGCCTTCGTGAGTAACTTCGAGAAGTTTCCAAGTATCTCGGGCACTTTCCCAACCTTGAATCCTATTAAATTCATCGGCATTTAAAGCACAATATAAATGATTAATAACCCTAGCATTTAAACTCATTTTTCAAAAATCATCATCATTGAATTCATCTTTTAATTTAGGCACATTCAATCCATCAACTAGTTTAAGAGGTACATATGGTCTATTAACTATAACTCTCCACATTTCATAGTCAATAGATTGAATATAAAATTTCATCCTAGTTTTCCAATATACATAATTGTTTCTATCAAACAATGGAGGCCTAATGGTAGATTGCCCCTCACTACGCATATTGTAGGCCATATCCAAATATAAACACAATATATGTATATAAAAAATATTTCTAACAAGAAATTTATATGGAATGCACAAAATAGACAATATCACACACGAAAAAAAAAATTTAATCCCCTGCTCTGATGCCAATTGTAGGATCGATATACGCCTATAGAGGGGGTGAATATAGCGTACTAGTTATTTCATGCAATATTTAATCTCTAATAACCCTCTCTTTACTTTGTTGCATATATTTGGTATTGTTTACTTTAATTATATGCATTAAATCAATTAAGGTTATTAGAGATTAAATATTGCACGAAATAACTAGTACGCTATATTCACCCCCCCTCCCCCACTCTATAGGCGTATATCGATCCTACAAAGGTATGGTGCATTGTCTTTCTAATGTTTGTTTATGTCATGTGTTATATGGGAACATTTGTCTTATTATATTTGTTTATTTTTGTATGGGTTGGTGTCTGCTATCGAAGAGTTTGCACCGTCAACCAAACATTGCTTATGCCTCAGACACTTATATGCCAATTTCAAAAAATAAGTTCGAGTTAAGTTGTACAAGGACACGATGTGGAATGCATCTAAAGCCACAATATTAGCACACTTTGAGAGAGAGCTAAAGAAACTATTTTTGGTTGACGAGACCACACACGCATATCTACAAAACATCAATTTGAGATTTTAGGCGAAACATACTTTCAATTCGATCCCAAAGTGTGACATAAACCTCAATGATTTGAGTGAGTCCTTCAACGCTTGCATCTTACCAACCTGAGACAAATCGATTCTGACTATGTTTGAGATGATAAAAAAGTGCATCATGTGTAGAATCGTTAAGAAACACAAAAAGATGGCAAAATCGACGGACCTATTGCTTTGTCAGATTAAGACGAAGCTTGCCAAGCTACAACATATAGCTCAAAATTGGTATCCAACATTTACATGAGATGGTTGATTTAAGATCAATGATGGTAACAAATCGTACGTAGTCAATTTGGACAAATGAACCTGTAACTATTATAGGTGGGAAATGACTGGAATCTCACGCATGCATGCAATCCCATGTCTGCATTTTATAAGGAGATTAATTGAGGATTATGTTCATAAATGATATCACTGGGAAATATACATGAAGATGTATTCCTACTTTGTCCAGCCTATTAGTGGCCAATACATGTGACCTGAAACAAACCAGGATCCAATTCTGTCACTGGCAAGACTACCAGGGAGATCTCGAAAACAAAGAGTGAGAGATGTTGATGAGCCCCATAGAGGGACAATCCTAAGCAAGAGAGATGTCACCATGACATGTAGTCAGTGTTGGGGTGTAGGCCACAATACCCGCATTTATCAAGGTGGAGGCTCAGCCACTAGCAAGGCAAGTGGTAGCAACAGGGCTAGAGGCAGAAATGGCAGTGGCGGAAGTGGAAGTTCACAAGACACATGTATAGGTTTTATCATTGTTGTCGAGACACAAATGAGTACATTATTACGTTTATGCTTTCAAAAATTATTTTAACTATGTGCACTTTTTATGACACAGTATTGCTTTTATTATGCAAGGGTTCATCGTGTCAGGTCCACATCTTTTGTGATTTGTTTTATTTTTTGGTAATTTAATTGTAATATATTATAGTATTGACAATTTGTATGGCTGTAATTTAATATTTTTCAAAGATTATGAACATGTATGTATTTATTTCTAAATACTGAAACTAGTTCATAAGAATTCAATAGTCAAAGGGTGAATTAGGGTAGTTGAGAAAACACATATATAAGCAAAACACGTCTCATGGGCATCCGTGGATGTTGCAATTGATTTTACATGGACGCGAATGTCCAGGGTGTTAGCCTAAGAGATGTTAGGCTTATTTGTTTTGATAATGAATGTTGAAGTTAATAATAAGTTGTTTATTATGTATTTGTTGAATCATGTAAATACATCATTGATTTTGACTAGAAATACCCTTAATACGAGTATTAATGTTTATTAACGTGTTTGCCTAAATCCATGTAGCTTATATATTTATAATTGGAACTTAGAAGATTTAATAAGAGCAAAACGCAGAGTATAGGTTGACTATGGACCAATGGGTGGTCGACCAGACAAGATGAAGAAGAGCCAAAGCAGTGGAAGTGGTCGACCAGGGCCTGGAGTGGTCGCCCATAAAAATGGTAAATGCTCAACATATGCTGAAGTGCAGAAGAGCGGTCGACTAGTGAAGAGAAGCAGTCGACCAAAAAATGGACAATGCCAAGCAAATTTATAAGAAGTGTAGAAGCAGTCGACCGCAGATGAAGGAGTAGTCAACCAGACTGACAAAACTCACAACGGTAACATTCAAACGGTTGGGAAACGGTTGACCGAACAAGATGGTGTTCACCGGTTGAGCAGAATTTTATAAATAGAGACACTCTGAATTGAAGATTAACCAAGAGAGAATCGTACCAAAACATTGCGAAAATTTCTACACGAATTCTCTTCAACCAGATGAGTGCATAAACCTAACTCTCTCAATCATCAACTTGAGATTATATCTTTGAAAGTTTGGTTCTAAATTGCTATTTCTATTTCCTTCCTTTGTACATAAACTTGCAACCTCATGTGAAGGAGATAAAAGGGTGATGCCCCGGGAATAGTCAAAGAGAAAAGGATGATACCCTGTGAATAGTCATTGTAACGGCTTGATTAATGCTTGTGATGTTTAATCATCTCTAACTGGGGAGGTTAGATGATTAAGGATCTCCAAGTGGGAAACTTGGAGCTCGGACGTAGGCGAGTTTGCCGAACCGCGTGAACAAAGTGTTTGCATCTCTTATCGCTTAGATCTTATTATTAGTGTTTGTTTGCTTTTATATTTGTGATAAATCACTTAGGGGTAAAATAACTAATATCATACGAAAAAGTAGCTCACGCAGTTCACCTCTACCCCCCACTCTAGGTGTGCATACGGTCCAACACAGGGTACATCCCTGGACATCTATCCTGGATGTCTATGTGGCATCCCCAGATGTACATGCCTTCCTCATATGCCCATGGGAATGAGAGAATGTTGCATATGGATTTGCATTGGACATAAACATATGGGGTACTCCGCGGATGTCCAAGCCTTCATCAGACGCCCATAGGAATGAAAGGATGTTGCATTTAATTTTGCATCGGACGCGAACGTCCAAGGTACATCTATAGATATCCAAGCCTTTCTCAAACATCCATGGGAATGAGAGGATGTTGCATTTGGTTTTGCATTGGATGCAGATGTCCAAGGTACATCCGTGGAAGTCTGGGCATTCCTCAAACACCCATGGGAATGAGAGGATATGGCATTTGTTTTGTATTGGATGCGGATGTTCGTGGTACATCTGCAGACGCCCATGAGAATGAGAGGATGTTGCATTTTGTTTTACATTGGACACGGACGTTTGGGGTACATCCACAAATGTCCATGGTTCATCTGCGGATGTCTAGGGTACATCCACGAACGTCTGGGCCTTCCTCAAATGCCTATGGGAATGAGAGGATGTTGCATTTAGTTTTGCATTAGACACGGACATCTGGGGTACATTAGCAAACGTTCGGGGTACATCCATGTACACCCATGAGAATGAGAGGATGTTGCATTTGATTTTACTTTGGACGTGGACATCAGAGCTACATCTGCAAATTCACTGCAATTGTTGACTAATAACTTGTGTTACACATAAGTCATCTGGATTTTTTTCTATTCACTTATTGGCTTTTAATGAATGTTCCAATTGTTTTATTTAGGTATACAAGGTGCACTAGGTCTTTTTCCATAGGAGCGATCCTTATTTTCTGATTTTCAAGTTTATTTCATTTTTATTTAATTGAGTAACTATTTTACTACTATTCATGTGGCAATAAAACATGTCTACTTGAGCTGAATGCTCAAACTTGTGTTTTAGTGCCTCTTGTGTTATGCGCATTTAGCTACTTTCAGAGTGCGATATTACATTAAGAATGAGTTATTGGAAAGTGGCTCAACAAGTTAAGGTAGGGAACTTTTTTGTTTTAGGAAACTACTCTTTTAAAACTGTTGTAATTCATATTGTAGCAGGCATGGAAAAATTGACTTCTTTTTTTTTTTTGTGGACAAGCACATGCATTTTGGTACCATCCAAAGAAACTTATGTTGGTCCCTTTAAATAAGTCTTTTTCTATTTCAGATTGTGTTATTCCAACTATATTTCTCTAGATTCAAAGCCTTTTTAATTCCAGAAATCCAATAGGAAATGATAAATTGTAGTTCAGAAATCCAATAGGAAATGCTAAAATGTAGTTTAGAAATCTAATAGGAAATGGTAAAATGTACAATTACACTTGTCAGAGATCTATGACGTTGAACCTCAATTTAGGGTTCATATATACATGAGAGCAGTGCTCAAAAAAGGACTCTGGAGGCTCTTCTGAAGATGGAATCTGCTATGTTGATGGCTGTGAATCACCGACACACTAATGGGGTTTGAGAGTTGAAATATATTGTGTGGGATGAAATGGGAAGAGAGAAATTAGTATGTAATTCAAAAGCACAGTGTGAGAAAATATACTATTTTTTATCTGTAGAGCTGATGATTATAGGGGTTGTGCTATCACTATTAGTGCCAAAGAAAGATGGAAGTATGAGGATGTGCATGGACAGCCGAGCTATTAATCAAATGACTATCAAGTATAGGTTTCCAATCCCTTGGCTTGAAGATATGTTGGATGAATTGAGTGGGGCCTCTAGTTTCTCAAGAATTGACTTAAAGAATGGTTAACATCAAATTAGAATAAGAAAGGGAGATGAATGGAAGGCAACCTTCAAGACCAAGTATGGTTTATATGAATGGATGGTCATGCCCTTTGGACAATCAAATGCACCAAGTACTTTTATGCAGATCATGCACCATATGCTCAAAGACTTTCTAGGAAAGTTTGTGGTGGTTTATTTCGATGATATCTTAGTTTATAGTGAGAATCTATCTATACATGTTGAGCACTTTAGAAGACTTTTTGAAGTACTTCGATTGGCCAAGTTCTATCAGAACTTAAAGAAGTGTTCCTTTGCACAAGAAAGAGTTTATTTCCTTGGTTTCATCATCTCTAAGCATAGAATGGAAGAAGATGACTCAAAGATCTAAGCCATTCAAGAATGGCCTATCCCCTCAAGCATTACTGATGTGCAAAGTTTTCATGGCCTAGCATCTTTCTATAGGAGCTTTATTCAAGATTTTAGCACCTTAATGGCCCCCTTAACGGTGCACAAAGAAGGGCAAGGAGTTCTCATGGAATCAAGCATGCCAAAAAAGTTTTGAAGTGATCAAAGAAAGGTTATGTGTTGCCCAATCCTTATATTACCTGATTTTGGCAAAATATTTGAAGTTGAGTGTGATGCATCCGGAGTAGGAATCGGAGTGGTACTTATGTAATATGGCAAGCCAATAGCCTACTTTAGTGAGAAGTTGAAAGGGGCCATTTTGAATTACTCCACATATGACAGGAGTTTTATTCGGTTTTAAGGGCACTTGAAGTGTGGCAACACTACCTCATCTCAAAGGAGTTTATTATTCACACCAATCATGAAGCTCTTAAGCATATTTGAAGTCAAGGCAAACTGAATCAGAGACATGCTAAATTGGTTGAGTTTTTGGAGAGATATCATTATCTAATCAAGTACAAAAATGGAGATACTTATGTAGTGGCTGATGCACTATCTCAAAGACATTCAACCACTTGCTACATACAAGACTTATCTCCTTACATTGATAATATAGAACCAGAGCTTGAAGAAGATTTGAGGTCAAATCCTAAAAAACCCAGAGAGGATGATGGACTACAAGGTCAAATCACAAAGGCTAGGGCGCAAAGACTCATCAACACTTATCTTTCTAAATATTTGGAAGGTAACTCAATAATGGGCCAAGTGGAGGAGCCACAAGCTCATGAAGCCCAAGGGAGAACATGCATGTGTTATTATGAAAACCAACCCAAGAGGTCGAGCTTGAGGAAGAAGAAAGGTCAAGGAAGAAGAGTTATGGAAACCATCGTAAGTGGCCAAATATGAAGACAAAAGGAAAGCCAAAGATTGCATGGATATGGAAACCATCCAAGAGGCCGAGCTTGAAGAGAATGTAGCTACCAAAATCCAACAAGACTTGGAGAGAAATGAACTATAGTTAATTTAAGTAATTTACCTTAGTTAAGTTTAGGAGTTTTTAAGTTTAGAAATTGGCCAAGTGTGTGTGTTAGCCGATTTAGTGTTTAGTTTCCTTTCTAGTTATTTCCTATTTTATAGTTTGTAATTGGCTATTTAAAGTCACCTTGTGTGAGTGTTTAATCACATTGAGTTTAAATACTAAAAGTTTTGCTTTGGTCCTTGAAATTAGAGTGATTCATTTTTCTCCTTTTGGTGTGTTCATCCGGAGTTGTGGGTGATATCACGATTAAGGTTACTTTGTGAGTTGAGTAATCTTTCTTATTGACATTCGTGTTCTTATTCTCTTGAAGAAGAACGTGCGAAGTGATGTTCAACTTTCAAGAAGAATTATATTGGTGGAGTTTTTTCAATCGGAAGTTCAAATTGTAATTTTTTGGAAGTGATATTCTTATTTCATTAAAGGAGTTGTTGTCCAAATTTCGTGAGAAAAGCTTCTATATTCATCAAGATATGGGTTTCTAAAGTTGTAATTTCCTAAAGTGGGTTTTTTGGGAAATATAGTAATTCTAGCTAGCTGGTTAATCTCCAATTTGCAGCCGGTCAACCACTATTCGTCTAGAAAGTATCGAGCGTTCGAATCTGTAAAGCCACCAGTCGTTCACCCTTCAGCCGATCGACCAAACAAGCTAATTCCTTCCTTAAGTCATTTCGTTGGCACATCACTATTCTTGACATCTCAAGGAAAATATAGGTTCTAAAATTGATGAATTTGGTCATGTATAGTTGGAGTTATGAATTTTCAAAGATGGGTGAAAACTTGATGCACCACAAGGCCCAGTTACTAGAGCCAGAGCCAAGAAGATTATTAACCTCCTTACCAACTCTTATGTTTTGGTTAAGTTACTTTAGAGGGCCTATAGGATGAGCCAAACCAACTCCAAAGGATCCATTGAAGTCAAGGGCTGCAAGCATAGCACCCCTTGGACCAGCATGTAAGTTTCGGTTATGATTTTCTTTGCTGAATGAATTGGATTCTGGAGTTTGGAGGATTTTTTATTCATTTGTCAAGGATTGTGTGTGTCAATTTTTGTGTCATTTGAACCAGAGACAAGGAAGTTGTGAGTTTCCCATTTTGGTTCAAATCTGTTTCTTTGGCACCTTTTCGGGCAGGGTCTTGACGTTTGCATAACTTCTGCTATTTTTCAAATTTGGACGTGATTTTTGGAGGGGACATATTAAATTGGTAATATTGATTGCATTCCCAAATTGGCACTAATTGGAGTTCTAGAGAGAAAGTTACGAAGTCTGCAATTTGGTGTTCTGTTTTTTGTGCAAGCCGATAACCGCCATTCTCCATTGTTGTTAAGATTGCATCGTTTAGTACATCAAAACTGTGAAGTGAAACAAAAAATGTATGCATAATGAATGAAGTCTTGACATGTGTTATTCTAATGGTTAGAATATTAGACACAATGTTGGTGAAGGTTGTGTATATTAGAAGTTATGCATACTTTAAGTTATAAATGTTTAAGTGGATATTGATGAAAGACTTGTCATGTTTTAAGTTTTGACACTTAAGAGAATATATATCAAGTGCTGAAATTACATTAAGAACTTAAGGTAAAAGATTTTGCATGTCTTTTGCCTTTTTAGACTACATCACAAGATATTAGAAGTTTATTGATGATAGTGACATTGTTTGATTTATTGTGATATGTGAGGATATTATTATGACATGATTTGATAAATTATATGCTATCACATGATTGATATGTTAGGAGATATATAAAGTTAGTATTGATCTTTTGAATAATTAAAATGTGGTTGATTATTGTTGACATGCCATAATAGATAACGAAATGTGATGCATGAACATGTTGAAAAGGTTATGCATTATTATGTTCAAATGCATATTTCATACATCATGGGTGTTTATTTATGGAGATTGAATTATAATTGTTAAGGATTAATTGATGATAAAATAGGGATTGCACAAAGAAAAGATATGAGTTCTTATGGAATCAAGCATGCCAAAAAAGTTTTGAAGTGATTAAAGAAAAATTATGTAATGCCCCCGTCCTTGCATTACTCGATTTTAGCAAAATCTTTAAAGTTGAGTGTGATGCGTCCGGAGTAGGAATTGAAGTTGTACTTATGCAAGATGGCAAGCCAATAGCCTATTTTAGTGAAAAGTTGAAAGCAGCTGCCTTGAATTACTCTACATATGATAAGAAGTTTTATTCGGTTATAAGGGCAGTTAAAGTTTGACAACACTACCTCCTTTTGAGGGAGTTTATTATTCACACTGATCATGAAGCTCTCTCTTAAGCACATTTGAAGTCAAGGTAGGCTGATTCGGAGGCATGCTAAATGGGTTGAGTTTTTGGAAAGATATCTTTATCTAATCAAGTACAAGAAAGACAACACTCATGTAGTGGCTAATGCTCTATCTCAAAGATACTCAACCACTTGCAGCATACAAGACTTATCTCCTTAAATTGGTGATAAAGAAAATGATATGAAGCTGGAACTTGAAGAAGATTTGCAGTCAAATTTTCAAAAACCCGGAGAAGATGATAGACCACAAGGCCCAATCACAAGGGCTAGGGTCCAAACACTCATCAACACTTACCTTTCCACTTATTTGGAAGGTAACTCAATAGTGGACAAAGTGGAGGAGTCACCATCTCGTAATGATCAAGGAAAGCCAATGCATGTTTTGTTATGGAAATCATCCCAAGTGGCCGAGCATGAAGATCAAGAAAATTCAATACACGTTGTGTCATGTAAACCTTCCCAAGTGGCAGAGCATGAAGAAGGAAGAGTTGCCGAAATCAATCAATACTTGAAGAAGAAGGATCAAGAGTTAATTTAAGTAATTTACTTTAAGTTAAGTTGCTAAAAATCTAGTAGCTATTAGTATAGTAATCGGCCAAATGTGTATGGTAGTCGATTTAGTATTATTACTTAGTTTCCTTTTTAGTTATTTCCTATTTCTTACAAACTTAGTTTATGAGTAGCTATTTGAGCTACCGTGCATGGTTGTTTTAAGACATTGAATTTGGAATATTAAAGCTTTGCTTTGTTTATCTTTGAATTAAGTGATTCATTTTTCTACCCTTTGGTGTGTTTATCCAAAGTTTGTGGTGTGATATCACATTGAGATTGCTTTGTTAGTTGAGTGATCTTTCTTATTGGCATCTATGTTCTTGTTCTTTTAAGGAAGGACATGTGAAGTGGTGTTCAGCTATCAAAAGGATTAAATTGGTGAAGGTTTTCCAAATCGAAGACTAAAGTTGTGATTTCTTGACATCATTGGCCAATATAGTTCAACCGGGCATATTTTCTTATTTGTGGTGATTTTCAACATTATTTGTTGAGAAGTTATTCATCATTCATTGAAGTTGTTGTCCAAAAATCATAAGAAAGGCTTCCATATTGACCGAGTTGTGGGTTTCTAAAGTTTGAGTATTTCCTAAAGTATTTTGCGGCAAGATATAGCAACTACTTCTTTCCTAATCTATCAAGCATAACTGTCAAGCTTCCTATTTCAAAGTTACCCTTCCGTGGTGCATCATCTTGGTATCAGAGCTGAAACTCCTAATTATTTTATTCAAAATTTGTGACTTTTTCCATCTACATGATGACAAGAGGAGCAACAAAGGACACAAATCCAACCAATATTTTCGACACCAAGTTGCCACCAACAAAGGAGGCTGAGTCTAGTGTCCAAGGACAAATTGATGAGCTTATGAACATGATTCGTGACATCCATTAACAATTTATTGGTTCTAGAAGTTAGCAAAGGGATAGTCCTTAAGCAACAAAATCAAGAGAAAGGGTCAATCGGATAGTGTAGAAGGGTTCATAGAGGAAGAAACAGAGAACGGAGAATTCTTTAACGCAAGAAGGAGACCAAACCAAAAGGACGACTTGAATCTTGTTAAGGTAACCATTCCTTCGTTTAATATTTCTTGTAATGGTGATGATTATCTTAATTGGATGGAAAAGGTGGATAAAATTTTTGAATGCTACAATTTTTTGAAAAGAAACAAGATTCAACTAGTATCACTTAAGTTTACGGGTTATGCTAGTTTATGGTAGAACAATCTTAGATAAAAAAAGGAGACTTGATGGAAAACAAAAAATTTAAACTTGGAAACTTTTGAAGGCATTAATGAGTAAGAGATTTATTCCAAGTAATTACAAACAAGAGTTGTTTATTCAAATGCGAAGCCTCAAGCAAGGATCTTCATCTATAGAATAGTACTTGGCCGAGTTTGAAACCTTGAAGACAAGGTGTGACTTAGAAGAGCTGGAAGACCAAACTCTTACAAGATTCATCCAAGGCCTCAATCATGACATTGAAGATATTGTTGAACTACAGCCCTATAAGATGTTGGAAGATGTATTAAGTTGGCTTTAAAAGTGGAAAGATAAAAGAAGAGAAAAGGAAAGGAGATGGTTAGCCGATTCACACAAATAACTGTAAGCTCTCTCAAACCACCATCTAAACTTGAAGACAAAGGATTGAACATGAAGAATGCTAAAACTAAGCCAAGTGACGACAAGAAGTTACTTATTGAATCACCAAAACCAAAGAAAAGAGAGATCAAGTGTTTCAAATGTCTTGGTTTAGGGCACTATGCTTATCAATGTTCGAATAAAAAAGTGATGGTATTGCAAGAAGGCACCAATGAAATTGAAAGTGAAGATGACAGTGTTGAACAAGGGACACACGAGGAGGAACCACAAGTAGAGACCCTTCATGCTCAAGAGGGTCCTATTCCTATGGTTATTCGGGGGACACTTACTACAAAGGCTAATGTTGATGATTGTCAAAGGGAAAATATCTTCCATAGCTGATGCAAAATGAAAGACAAGATATGCTCTCTAATTATTGATGGAGAAAGTTGTGCTAATGTGGTATCTACAGACTTAGTGAGCAAGTTGGGAATGGAGACAACCTTGCATCTGACTCCTTACAAGTTAAGTTGATTAAATGACAGAGATGACAGCAAGGTTAGTAAGCAAGGATCAGTTGAGTTCACTATTAGAAGTTTTATGGATAAAGTACTATGTAATGTGGTTCCAATGAGTGCTAGTTGTTTACTTTTGGGAAAATTGTGACAATATGATAGAAAGACTATGCATGACGGTTATACAAATTGTTATTCATATAAGGATAATGGAAGGGTAATCAAACTAGCTCCATTCCAACCGAAGCAAGTGGTTAAGGATTATGAATCATTGAGGGAAAGTGGGTTGAAGACTACTTTGTTTATGTCAAAGAAGGAATTGCAAAGGGTTTTAAAGAGAAAAGACTTAGTTGTATTGATGATGTTCCGTGACAAACTTGTTGAGATGAAGAGATGCCTGAATCGATTCTAGCTCTTTTGGAGGAGTATCAAGATGTGTTTCTCGAAAATCTTCCCTAAGGGTTTCTACTAATTAGAGGTATTGAGCACCAAATTCATTTGGTGCCTGGCGCAAGTCTTCCAAATAGACCCTCTTATAGACTAAATCTGAAGGAAGCTAAAGAACTACACAAGCAAGTGACCGAGCTATTAGACAAGGGTTTCATTATAGAATCTTTAAGTCCATGTGTCGTGCCATCACTATTAGTACCAAAGAGAGATGTAAGTATGAGGATGCGTGTGGATAGCCGAGCTATTAATCAAATCACTATCAAGTATAGGTTTCCAATCCCTTGGGATGAATTGAGTGGAGCCTCTATTTTCTCAAGAATTGACTTAAAAAGTGTATATCATCAAATTAGAATGAGAGAGAGAGAGATGAATGGAAGACAACCTTCAAGACCAAGTATGGTTTATATGGATGGATGGTCATGCCTTTTGGATTATCAAATGCACCAAGCACTTTTATGTGGATCATGCACCATATGCTCAAAGACTTTCTAGGAAGGTTTGTGGTGGTTTATTTTGATGATATCTTGGTTTATAATGAAAATCTATCTATACATGTTGAGCACCTTAGACAACTTTTGGTGTACTCCGATCGGCCAAATTCTATGGAAACTTAAAGAAGTGTTCTTTTGCCTAAGAAAAAGTCTATTTCTTTGGTTTCATTATCTCTAAGCATGGAATGGAAGTGGACGACTCAAAGATCAAAGCCATTTGAGAATGGCCTACCCCTACAAGCATTACTGAGGTACGAAGTTTTCATGGCCTAGCATCTTTCTATAGAAGGTTTATTCAAATTTAAATTATGTAATGCCCTGGTCCTTACATTACCCAATTTTAGCAAAATCTTTGAAGTTGAGTGTGATGGGTCCAGAGTAGGAATTGGAGCTATACTTATGCAAGATGGAAAGCCAATAGCCTATTTTAGTGAAAAGTTAAAAGGATTCGCTTTGAATTACTCTACATATGGTAAGAGGTTTTATTCGGTTATAAGGGCACTTGAAGTTTGACAACACTACCTCCTTTTGAGGGAGTTTATTGTTCACACTGATTATGAAGTTCTTAAGCACATTAGAAGTCAAGGTAAGCTAAATTGGAGGCATGCTAAATGAGTTGAGTTTTTGGAAAGATATCCTTATCTAATCAAGTACAAGAAAGGCAACACTAATGTAGTGGCCGATGCTTTATCTCAAAGATACTCAGCAACTTGTAACATACAAGACTTATCTCCTTACATCGGTGATAAAGAAGATGATATGAAGCCAGAACTTGAAGAAGATTTGAGGTCAAATCCTCAAAAACCCGGTGAGGGTAATGGATCACAAGTCTCAATCACAAGGGCTAGGGCCCAACACTCATCAACACTTCCTTTCTACTTATTTGGAAGGTAACTAAATAGTGGACCAAGTGGAGGAGTCACCATCTCATGAAGATCAAGGAAAGTCAATGCATGTTTTGTTATGGAAACCATCCCAAGTGGCCGAGCATGAAGATCAAGGAAAGTCAATGCATGTTGTGTTATGTAAACCTTCCCAAGTGGCCGAGCATGAAGAAGGAAGAGTTGCCAAAATCAATCAAGACTTGGAGAAGAAGGATCAAGAGTTAATTTGAGTAATTTAATTTAAGTTAAGTTGCCAATAACCTAGTAGCTATTAGTATAGTAATTGGCCAAGTGTGTGTGGCAGCTGATTTAGTATTATTACTTAGTTACTTCCTATTTCTTTCAAACCTTAGTTTATGAGTAGCTATTTAAGCTACTGTGCATGGTTGTTTTAAGACATTGAATTTGGAATATTAAAGTTTTGCTTTGTTTATCTTTGCATTAGGAGTGATTCCTTTTTCTACCGTTTGGTGTGTTCATCCAAAGTTTGTGGTGTGATATCACATTGAGATTGCTTTGTTAGTTGAGTGATCTTTCTTATTGGGATCCGTGTTCTTATTCTTTTGAGGAAGGCAGTGAAGTGGTGTTCAACTATCAAAAGGATTAAATTGGTGGAGGTTTTCCAAATCGAAGACTAAAGTTGTGATTTCTTGACATCATTGGCCAATCTAGTTCAATCGGCCATATTTCCTTATTTGTGATGATTTTCAACATTATTTTTGGAGGAGTTATTCATCATTCATTGAAGAGTTGTTGTCCAAAAATCATAACAAAAGCTTCCATATTGACTGAGTTGTGGGTTTCTAAAGTTTGAGTATTTCCTAAAGTATTTTGTGGCAAGATATAGAAACTACTTCTTTCCTAATCTATAAAGCATATCTGCCAAGCTTCCTATTAATGGCTACATTTCCGTGATGCATCAATATGCATGAGGAGTTATTCAAGCTGAATGATTACTAATTAGGTTGCTTAAATTAAGCACGTTTTATGAATGGTTTGTTTAGTACATAAAAAAACGATTATAAAAAACAGGGTGTTACATGTCTAGCGGTCTCGCCATCAACATCAACTGACTAGAGATTCTCATATTGCTCTACTCCACTGAAGCCACCCTATCAAGGCCGTAGAATATGGTTAGTCATCACTGCACTAGAACCATTGTGGTAGACAACGACCCGTCCATTTTTCTAAATGACTGTGACCCTCTTCAGGTGACACTTCACAGTCACTCTATACTTCCTTAGCCAGTCCATATCCAAAATCATATTGAACCAACTCATCGGTAACACAACTAAGTTTGCAGAAAACTTGCAGATATCAATAACCACACTAACTACTCTACACACCAAAGTCACTCCACTTCGAATACCTAGGGGAGTGATAAGAAGCAATGGAGATTCCATCTGCTCCACTGAAAAACCCAAAATAAACACAAAAATAAAGAAAATACAAGAGTGTGTTGACTCGATATCGAACAACACTCATGCAAAAGAGTGAGAGATGATAATTATACTGTCGACGACACTGTGCTCCTCATGGCCATAGAAGTACTCAGTCCCGACCACTACATAGGCATGCCCGAGACCTTCTACTTGCCTTTGTGGCCCTTCCCACGACCACTTCTAACTGAACTAGGGACAACACTGTAAAATCCATATTTTTTGGATTTTATATTTTATGAGTAAATTTTTCGCTTTAATCAAAGTCAATTTGTTTGTGTTAACCAGATCTTTGCCACATGTTATGGGTCTTCGGCCATGTGTGAGGTTTTGATCAAATAGTCAACTAGTGAAATTCGAGTCTCCTTGTTGTCTAGTTCTTCAAGGAAGTACTCGATAAGTCTAAGTTTTCCTCGATTTTGTTTGGGTCAACGTTTAGGATTTCATTTAAAATAAATTTTTTATTTAATATATATAATATAATTTATTATATTATATATATTAAATAAAAATAATAAATTATTTTTTTATTTGTAAGAAGGAAAGAAATTTCTTTCCTTCCTTGATTGTGGCTGTGCAGAGGGAGTGAGGGTGAGGGAGGGAGATGAAATTGGGTGGCATACAGTGAATTTTTATGCTAGGATCTTATTCGTGGTACTCCGATCTCCACGTTTTGTGAAGGTTTCTCATGGGTACTTAGTTTTCTAACCCTCATTTTTCCTTTTGATGATATGTTGTGATGGTGTCGGATTCAAGCTTAGAAACTCAAATCTTTTGGATATTTTGGTATTATTTGTGTCGATCTTGAGCCCTTTAAGGAGGATTAGCCAATTGATTAGCGAAATTGGCGAATAGAGACACTTTCCCCTCGTGCTTGCACTGGAAAATTGTCCTGAGGCTTGCATATAGGAGTTTGGGGACACAGGCTATGTGTCTATGGATGCCAGAGTGTCTGCCCCGAAAGCGCAAGTGTTCATGGAGGCCAAGGCTTCTACCACGGAAGCCCATGCCTCCGCAGTAGAGTCCAATTGACCGCAACCCAAGCTCGGTCGATCGCAATTGTTTCTTTTGACCCTGCTTGACTCCAATTGAGTCTCATCGACTACTACATGTTCTGGTTGACCGTTGTCATATCTTATCAATGTTGTCTGGTTTTGATTGATTGTTGTCATGTCTTGTCAATGTTGTGTCATCCTCGTTGACCATCGTTGTGTCTTGTCGACACTATGTGGTCCTGGTTGACTGTCGTCATATCTTGTCAACACTGGGTGGTCCCGGTTGACCATAGTCGTATTTGGTTAACTCTAGCTTTGTCTCCTCGACTATTGAATTGTTCAAGTTGGTCATAGTTGTATCTTATAAACCGCAGCCATGTCTTGTCGAGCAGTGGGTCTTTCGGGTTGACTATCGATGTACTTGGTTGACTGTGTATCTTGGTCGACTGCACGGTGTGATTTCATTGGGTTTGTGTTTAGTGAGCTTCACTTGAGATGCACCACGAGGATCAAACACAAGGCCCTGAGCCAAGGTGTAATACCCCGACTTTTAACTTGGATTAATTGGATAATTATTGGGGTATTACCAAAGACGTAATCAGCAATCATTATCATCGAACGATAATTGAAATAATTCGGGAATTGGTATTGGGTTAAGAATAATTTAATTAAATGAAGGATTTAATTAAATTATTAAAGAGAAATTTAATTGGGTAAAAAGATGATTTAAATTAAAAGGAAATTTAAATTGATTAGTTAGAATTAAAGAATTAAAAGACAAATTTTAAATGGGGAAGGAGGACCGATCCGGTTCAGGTTGGAATTGGTTCGGGCTGCTATTGTGGTCCGGTTTGGATTATTAAAGAGGGAGATATTGGTTTGTTTTCTTGTTTTCAAAAGAATGAAATAGTGAGAGAGAGAGAGAGAGAGAGAGAGAGAGAGAGAGAGAGAGAGAGGAGTCAGGAAAGAGATTGGAGCGAGCGAGAGGTTGCGCCATCGGGAGCAAGGGACGACGCGAGAGTTCGGGCTCTGTTGTACGAGTGGCGGCAATCAATTTCTGGTGAGTTGATGCGAGCTCGGGTGTCAGGTTTTGGGTGTTAGATCAACGGAGCTCTGAGTCAAGGCGAGTTGCATTTGATTGATGTTTGTCAGTTTTGGCTGATTGGCGACGTCAGGCAGCGATGAAACGACGATGGCGAAGAGGGGCTGCGATCGATGTGAAGGAACAGAGTGGGCAAGGGGTTTCGATTCGCTGGGCAGTTGCTGGTTCGGTTGCTAGCGATTAGAATGAGCCAGTTCGCTGGTTGGTTCTTGCTTTGGTGAATACGGCAGAGTGCGGCTCAAGGTGTTGGCATGGGCGATGACGGTATTGGTCAAAAAATTTGGATCTGTAGCCGGATATCATGGGATACACAATTCATCCCTTCGATCCTGTCTTTTGTGTATAAATATGAGATTTGTAAGAGGAAGAAGCATTCTGGGTTTTCAATTACAGAAAATAAGAAGGTGAGGGATGAAGCAGAAGGAGAAATGCTTCTCGGGTTCTTCATGGATGAGCTTCGGGTTGGTGCAGATCGGGTGGCTGCTGCGAATTGTTTGGAGATGGCTTGGAGCTGCTGCTGGTCAGTTCCCTTGCCTCCTCGGGTGTACTTCTGGTATGTCAGCCTTTTGTGTTTTGTAAGGCTTGAATCGGTTGGATGGTTGAATTATTATGATGATCATAAATTGTTGTCTTAGTTGAAGAACATGAATCTGTCGTTTGATTGGTTATGCTTTGTGTTGTTTGGTTACGCTCTATGTTATTGGCATGAAGTTGATAAATATTTCCTGATGAATATGCTCTATTGTTGGTTGAATTTGTGAAAAGGAAATAACCAGTTGGGTTTTATACTGTGAATTGTGGTGGATGTTATGCTCTACTTGTTATTGGTTTCAAACATATTAGATTGGAACTCTGAATATTGAAATATATGGAAATACTCTCTGCTATCGTTATAGCCTTCGGGTCATTGCTGGATTAGTGCGTTGGGTCAATATTATGTGATGTTTGATAGGCGAATATATGCTCATGATCATGATTGTCCAAGTATGGATATGTTGGGTTTGATTCTAGTGGCTGAAAATAAATCGTTAACATGTGGTGCTATTATGTTATGCTAAATGGATTACTGGTTATGTTTGGATAAAAGTTCTGTCTTTTAAATATTGTTGAATGGAAGTGTTTTGTTATGTCGGAATGTTCTAATAGGTTGGGTTCTATTGTCGTAGTGGTTTCGCTTAAGAAACTCTAATAAGTAACTTATAATGATAGGAGAAGACGATGAGATTAATAAGTTTATTAATTGATTAGATTAATGATTGAGCGTTATTAATTTGTGAAGGTAGCGAAAAGAAGAAGAAGGGTAACGGTTAGGTGCTAAACACGATAAAGCTCTGAGGTAAGGATTTGGGTGAGTCGTGGCCATGTGGAGGTCCTACCTACAAGTAGTGTGTGAATTGTATTGATTTTCCTTGATGTCCATTGCTTGAATAACATGTGCATTGAATTCCTTGTTGATATCTCCTGTTAAATTCTTTAGCTAATAACTTGTTGTGTGGTTTATTTTCTGTAAATTTCTCTACTGCAAAGGTTGAAATGAAAGGATTAGAGAAGAAGATGAATGATGAACGAAAAGTTATAGGATGATGTGAAAAGCATGAATGAGTTATGAATGTGATTCACGATGATTCTATTCTGTACATTTTATTTTGGAATATTTACTCTGCATATCGTCTCTCATATTATTTGCTTTCTTGGTTCTGGTTAGGAGCTATAAATGCTCTAGATAATTAGCATAAATTCATTTAGCATGTGTCTGTTATATTAAATTATCAAACATGTTCCTAATTGTAACACATTAAATAGATTTCTATGCATGATCTAATATGAATGACTGTTTGTTTGCTATAGATCCCTTTAACCTAAGATGTTTAATTAAATGAAATTCTTTGCATGTTTAATTAACTAGACCATTTATTGTAACATGTTTATTCAAATGGAATAAAAGCATGATCAACCAACTAGAATGTAATTTCTCATTTGAACTCCTTTAGATAATTCAAGCATATTAAGTTAACTTAATTAATTAGCATGTTTATAGTTGAAATCGATTATTAAGCATATTCCATTTTCTATTGGTTGAGCATGTTTCCATTAATTATTAGCCTTGTATCATTGTTAAGCATGTTTAATATGCTTAGATACTCAGTAGTTAATAGTATATTCATCTTGCTATGTCCTATGTCGCTTTTAATTTGCTTCTATGTTTGCTTTCAATTAATGTTATTCTTGTCATTCGTTGTTTACTATTCGTGCTATTCTTGCGATTCATTGTTTAATTATTGTTCTTTTTATATTGTGTTAACATGCATCATAATAATAAAAACAAGTAGGGAGTGCCTCTCAGGGTGGTACTCACATGCATTATGTGAGAAAAAATGATAAATGAAATGAATGAATGATGATGATGATGATGAAGATGGGAAGATGAAGGGCGGGTGGGTAGTTCGGATCTAGTCCACAAAGGGCTAGAAGCCGATCAAACTATACCATCACATATGTGTTCCTTCAACTTCCAGCTCGATGTACGAGTAATGAATGAATGAATGAATGAAACGTAATGAAAAGATTGGTTTGGGGCGGACCCATTCCAAGTGAACTTAAGAGAGACATGATCATATTGCATATTCCCTTTCCTTACTAAGCGTTTGAGTTTTACAGTTTACTTGTTGTGTAGGTACTTGTATGCGAATCAAACGATGAACAGATAATCTAACGCAAGGATGAAAGATTTGCACGCGCGAGAACTAGGGTTGGCCAGGCTAAAGAGAGTAGAAGAGAGCATGGTTGTAATTGTAATTAAGTGTTTAGTTTCTATCATTAAATTATTTATGGTTCCGCAATGCTTTAAACAAATTATTTTATAACGCTTCAGTATTTTATTAATTGGATTTTCAATATGAGTTTAACAAAAGGTTAGTAGCGGGCCAATTTAGCGTTGCACTCTGATCTGTTTTAAAAGCGATTTCCATGGTTTTATAAAAGTTTCAAATTTTCACGCATTTTAAAAAGTTATGAAAAACCGAGTCGTTACACAAGGGGCTCACTAACCTTTTTATTTCCTCTTATCTTGTAGGTGAAACATGTGATGATCCATTGAGAGAAGTTCCTTCTACAAGTGATGTGGAAAAACAAAAGCATATACTAAAAAGGGAATTCAACAACGCACCTGAGGATTCTCCCCAACTAGCTCCTCCTTGAGGCACTAAGGAAATCTCAAGACTATTGCCAAGGAATTCACTTCAAGAGGGACTAGGACTCAAGGATGGTAGCTTAGTTAATTTTTATGATTGATTTGGAACATTGATTGAACAATATATTGGTTATGTTTTTGGTGGTGCTCTCGGCTTAGGCTTAGTGGCCGAGAGACTTTTATTTTGTGTTGTTTAATTGTAAGGACATGTTGGTCATTTGGTTGTTAAGGTAGCCCTAATTTGAGTGATATATATTCCCTCTTTATGGCTTGTCCTAACCAATTTGAAATCAGCTAAAAAACCTTGAATTTGGATTTGGAGTTCCCACCTTATTCGGCCCCCATTTTCTTTGGTAAGAATTTGAGAGAGTGTGTGACCAACCATTGAATCACTGGTGTTCTTTGCTTGCCTTGTGGTGATTCTCTTACACTAAGCCTTCTTCCACTTCATTCCAGACATGGACATCCCCAAAGAAGGTTTAGAAAGCTTACTGCAAACCAAGTTAGAGAGGATTCCGTGTTGGAGTCCATTGAAGTCGGAAGGTGCAATTTTAGCCCCCTTTTGGACCAGCTTGTAGCTTTCCATGTACAACGTTTTCTCCATAGAGTTTTTAGTCCTAATTTTTGGAGGGTCTCTTGTTCCCTTCCAAAAAGGTACTGGTCCTAATTTTGCGTATTTTGGACAAATATCGAGTGACTTGTGGTTGTTTCCATTTTGGTGCCTTTCCAGACACCAAGTTTTTGGAGGATGTTCTCAACTCTCATTGAATTGAGCCTGGTCCAATTTTCAAGTCAATTGGACAACAGACAAGCGAGTTGCATATTCAGAAATTATGTGTTCTGTTTTTGTCGTGATAACCGCCAACAACCAAGGGCTTTCCAAACCTTGCATCCCTTGGTGCGTCAAGTTGATTTCCTCAACCATATATTGCTTCCGGTCAGTGTGGCTTTTTGGTTTGATGTGAAGTTTCTTGTCGCTCCTTGTGATGAGTTGGGAAGTCATGTGTTAATCCTCCCAGCTTGAATTTGAATCCCAGTTTAGGACTCATGTTTTATCCTTATTGTTGATTTGGTGGTTTTGGTGTCAGTTTGGTTTTAGGTTCCAATGGTACTTCTAGTTTTGGTGCCTATGTTCGATGGCCTGTGCGGCAGGTCGGCTAGGCTTCTGTCACCATTGAGGTAGGATTTTTATATTGTACTAGATTATATCATGGTTTTCAAACTATTTTTTGTGGGTTGCCACATATGAAAACTTGGTGGGGCCTGGTTGTCAGCACATCTATTTTTACGTATATGTACGCTATTTTACATGTTTACCTTATGCATACATGGTACTTCATTTCATTTGATTTATATGCATACATAAATATTGGACAAACCTCGGTTGCTTTGGGTTGTATTGGGACCTCACAATCAAAACAACAAGAGACAGTTGTCCCTGGACACCTTCTGTTGCGAGAAGGTTGTGTTGTTTGTATGCGAAAATGGATAATAGGGCATTTGTAACGTCCCCCAGTACTCCCAGTACAACATTGTCCACTTTGGACTGAAGACCACACAGTTTTGTTCTTGGGGTTAGCCCAAAACGCGTTGTACTAGGTAGGAAAGGGAACCCTACTTATAAACCATGCATTTTCAACTCTCCCAAGCGATATGGGATTGTGCACTCCCACTACTATGAGTCGGGCCCATATCTTGGCCTTTCATGGCCTTCATAGGGCGGGCTGCCACAGCATTGATGACGTGTCTTTGGGTTTCAAATCTCTAAAGTAAACGGATAATAGGGCAATGATGGCACTCCTTGAATTTCGAATCCCTAAACCTGGCCAGGGTGTTTTGTCATTTTTGTTGATTTTAAGGGTTGTGTCGCTCTTTGGTCTATGGATTGCCGACAACCATTATTGATTTTATGGGTTGTGTCATTGTGTGTCTTCGGATTGCCGGTAACCCTTGGTTATTGATTTTACAAGTTGTGTCATTGCCTGGTCTTTCGATCGCCGGCAACCCAAGGTAGTTGATTTTACAAGTTATATCGTTGCCTAATCTTCAAATCACTGTACGAAGATTTTCATGATGAAAGACGACAAGTGTGTATTGTCAAGTTTTATAGTATAATGATGAATAGGGTTATTGAATCCAAAGGGAATATGTTATTTATTCATCATTATACTATATTGACACTGTACATTTGCAGTTTTTCATCATGAAAATATTCATATAGTGATCCCAAGATCAAACAACAATATAACTTGTAAAATCAACAAACATTGGGTTGCCGGCAATCTAAAGATTAAAAATTTGACTTTATGGAGATAATTAAAATTTTGATTTTTTGAAAACTAAAATAAAATTAATAACTAAATAAAACAAATCACGAATGGAAAACCTTTAACTCATAAAAGATCTCCAGGATTGATTTCACGAATCTTTGTCATATTATTTATCAGATTCAATAATCCATAATTGAACAATTATTTATAAATTGAAAACCCTAATTTGTTAAACTCTCATCTCTCAAGTGACAAACTAACTTTAATTCTTAAAATCACAATTTCAATATCTCTATAAAAATTGTTCTTTTAGTCATTCAATAAAGTATCATGGGTTTCAAATTGATTTCGTAAACCCCTAACACTCTCGAGTTGTTAAATATTTACGTTGTAATATTCAAATCGTATTTAGAATTATCTCTCTCGAGTGTCAAACCTTAAATATTAAATCATTAAATAAGTGGCCAGCATATTGAAAGCATAAAGAATAGAATATCACAAATAAATAATTAATCCAACCAATAGAATATTCAATTAGTTAAAATAACATTTCAAATAAACGATTTGTCTCTCCTCTAGAAGAAGAGAGCTAGTTCAACATAATCGAAATAAAAACAATGAGAAACATGTCGAACATTAGAAAATCAAAGATAAGAAATAGGTAGAAGAGAAAATTAGTCTTTGAATGCCACCATAATGGTGTAACCCGTGTGTTGGTCTCCTCTTCTGACGTCAAAAATCCTCTCTGATCACTCTACAAAAATCGTTTCTGGGCTACCGAATGTCTCCCCTTTCGTCAGGTTATTCTGTATTTATAGAGCCTTCATTAGGGTTTCCAAAATTCCTAAAAAAATCTTTCAAAACATGTGTGATTTCATTATCTCAGAAAGTGAATCTAATCTTCGGCCACAACTTGGATATCCTGAGCTGCGGCTCTGGCACTACTTGTGTGGCTGGGCTGCAACGCAATATTCTTGAGCCATAGCCCAGTAGCTGCTCCTTGACACATATTTTTTCCTTTTATTTCTCGACTTAAACTTCCAAATTTTGCTATTTTCCATCTTCATTTCACCTATTTGATTATTCATCTGTATCAAAACTTAAAATTACCAAAAACAATTCAAGAATAAATATCAAACTTTGTTTAGAATTATGATAATAACTCTAATTTCCATAGAGTTATCAATCACCAGCAACCCTTAGTTGTTGATTTTAAGAGTTGTGTCACTGCTCAATCTTTGGATCACTAACAACCCTTTGTCGCTGCTTGGTCTTCAAATCATGTCCACTCATGTGACTCTGTCGGGTCTTCAGATTGCCTTCACTTTTATTCTTTTTGTCTCATAAGGTGTTGCTTGGTCTTCAGATCACTGCCTTTCTGTGACTATGTGCTAGAGGAGTCCTTGTGTGACACTTCTTTTTCTCTGAGGTTGTTTTTGAATGAAAGGCGATGTTGACCTATTTTTTATTATAACTGTCTACGTATATAGCAAGATTTTGATCATTGCCGCATCGATAACTTAAGGAGTTTGTTTTGCTAAAATGGGAAAAATGGTTTTTTTAAATGACTTTAAATACGTGCAAAGCCATAAATTTGATCATGGTTTTGACGAGAAAAGATAAAACTCATTTTATATGCACTGCATATAGTATAGATTTCTTTACTAAGTTAGTCACTATAATGCCCCTTTTTATAAACCTTAATTTTACAGAAAATTCTTGTAATATATTTATTTATATTTTATTCTTATTAAAAATCACCATTTAAAATTAAACCATACATTTCAAAAATCACTACAGCGAAAGACTTTATCAATTAAAATATATTTCTTGTCAAAAACCAAGTTTAAAAGTCATTTACAAATAAATAGAAAACCTCTACTTAACCTAAAGAATCCAAATACAAAAATAAGATTGACATGAAACTATTTTCAAAAGTGGGTTGACACCCTCAACCCATAAATCGTGATTCGCATACCCAACAACAAGCAAGTCTTCATCTTGGTGGGCTTCCTCAACCTAAACTTCACATTTGCCATTTCATCCGTAATATCCATACCTACAATGCAAGGTTCATCTATAAGTCTAAGACTTAGCAAGTAATGCATGAAACCATGAACTTGACATTTAGTAAAATCATTTCATCTTTCTTCTTTCTTTCTTGTCTTTCACTTTCTTCGAGTATGAGTAGGCTAATTGTTGAAACCATAGACACGACATCTACAAAGTCCTCTGTTAGCTACCGTGCACATCTATGCACAACGACCGACATCTACCGTATCTTCCCCATCATCAAACTCGGGCAAACTAACAGGTACAAAGCATTGTCATAATTTTGGGGGGATAGACATAGCATCTATCAAGTCCTCTATTAGTTACTGCGCACATCTATGCACAGCGACCAGCATCTACCGATTTGCCCGTCATCAAACAGAGGCAAACTATGGGTTCATTCACTTCTTGGTTCCCTTTGAAATAGCCTGTCCTCAGTACCCATTTACATACATTTCATCATCTTTTATCTTTCTTAAATGAAAACTTATGCATGAACATACATCAATTCAGTATAACATATCCTCATCATATGCAAATATTAAACAACAACAATAACAAATCCTCAATGACAAAACATCAGCCAATACAATAACAGATTCTCAACATGCTTATCATCATGAAACAAACACATCTAAGAACCACAATAAAATCCTCAAACCTCATTACTCGGTAGCATAAACAGGGCATCCACAGTGTAAATACAGATCCTCACTAATATAACAATATAAGATGGAACCATAAAATCTATCCTCATCATCATAGCTGACAGGGAACAAAACAAGGCGTCACCAAGAATAATAATAGATATCTATCCTCTTAATGGAACATCTAAATAACAAACACGATGAAGATATCAACAGAACATATCCTCAAAATATAACAAAACTTTATCTTCAATAGTGGGACTTCTAAACATCAATCGTAATATAGGAACAAAAGAACATGTCCTCAAGACAGTTTCCACAGCACACGGTTTCACCCTAAATTCCTAATCATGACCGCCCTCATTATCAAGCTTTTATGAACTGGAGTTTATCATTGTATTGCGGAACTAACCAAAATAGAGCATAAATCATTTCGTCCACAATTTCTTACTAACCAGTATAATTGAAGATAAACAATCGGCTATCAACATCCTACTTATTATCACATCCACAGTTCACAACATGTAAACAACATAGCAATAAAATCAGAAATCCTCGAGAGTATTGAAATTAATAGCACCAAGCGGAACCTAAAACAATAGTGACAAACCGAACTCCCTAACGTCTTGCATTATAGGCTGTGAGGTCACCCACAAGCAAACATTACTTACCTCAAGCTTTCAAAGGGAAGAAGTTGTCCAACCATGGCAGAACACGTCCCTCCCATAGCTCGTCATCTCTAAAGACTCGGTCTCCTACCAAGAGCTTTTGACCAGCTCACCCTCTTTGCCAACACCAATAAAACAGTGTGGCTCAACCATAAGCGCGCCCCTTTTATACCCACTATTTAGGGCAGGGAGCTAGACATTCAAGTTCCAGACAGCGCCCTAAAATGATCTCGTTGGAGCATTGCTCACTGCAAATGCTAATGTTGCTGGAAAGGGCCTCTTTCCTTCATTAAATCAATGACCAAAACAATCGCATTTCATACATTTTGCAGTTGTGCACACTTCCACGGACGGGTATGCTCCTACGCCGCCCATGTCCAATTTGACCCTAAACTCAAATGTCATTGTTTACTTTAAATTTGCAAGCCGAAACAACAACGTTCCGCCTAGCCCCCGCATTTTTCATTAGTCGAACGATGTCGTTCAACTCTCCGTGCGACCACATTTTTCCCCCACATGGAATAAATTCGAGCTGCAGGAGCATTCTTCCCCATCATCCAACGATCTGCGTTTAATCACGCTTCCATCCAACGGTCAAGGTCTCGTCCGCTTCTTTCACCCTTTCGAGGGACAAGTTCTCTCCCGCGATATTTATCCTATGGCTAATGCTGCATTCAAGTTCCTTCCTTCTAAATCCAATGACCATCGCCCTCCCTCATGGAATCTTCCTTTTCTACGGGAGTATCTTTTTCCTTTCCCAATTCTCATCCAATGGTCGACCTTCCCCTTATCCCTTCCATCCGATGGTTGATAATCAGCCCACCCCTTTCCAACCATGACATGACATTTTCCTTCTTTCTTTCACATTTCTCCTTTCATCCATTTAACTTCACATTTTTCTCCCTACCTTTCCATTTTTCCGAGACCAACACTAAATCATGATTTCCAAAATTGTTAATCTCATCCCAAAAAGCTGTGATGCCTTAAATAAATTTTAACTTAATAAATTATAAAATAATATATTTCACCAATAAATCGACCGATAAATATTCATTGCACCGTATAACATACTTACATATTTATAAATGTGCCCAAAACGAAATTTTAGTCATTACAATCACTCACCCCAAATGACTCTCTCCTTACCAAGTTTGATTATTGTGGCAGGTGTTTGTATTTCACGGTGAGAGTTTTATTTCCTCTTTGGTTATAGAATTTATTTTATAGTGTTGAATGGTTTCATTTCCTACACAGTATTCTACTCTTTGTTATTATTTTGCTATTTATTCCTCTTGTTGATCACTTTGTGGACCTCGACCCATTTCTTTGGATTTTGGGCTTTATTTGTGCTAAGTCTCTTGCTAATATCTTCGCTTTGGGCCGAGTGATCAGGTCCTCTCCTAGGATTAGGATGTTTGACCTTGCGCTTCTATTAAGCCTGCCTTTGGGTTGTGACAAGCACCACTGCTCTAAAATGATGGCTCCCGATAATCACCAGACCTCTGTTGTGGGTAAGGACTAGACTCGTAGCTCTGCTGATAATCCAACGGCCTCTAAAAATCTAGGCTGGTAGACTTGTACTAGGGATAATACTGTGGTTGAGACTCTGATTGCTGCGATAGCTTGACAAAACCACGTCCATCCCTAAGAGTAGTCCGAGCAGTACTACCCTGTGAAGAAGAGAAACATTGATGTGGCGGCTATTGCAGATTCTACGGGCAATTTTTCTTCAAGTGCCTTGGTTGTCCATGTTAGCCTAATTGTCATTAGGATATTTGTTTTGATGATGACTAGTTAAGTGTTGATTAAGTTGTTTATTGTATATTTGTTGAATCAAGTGAATATGTTATTAATCTTCATTTAAAATACTTTTAACACGAGTATTAATGTTTACTAACATGTTTTCCTAAGTCCATGTATCTTATAGTATGATTATTGGGATTTAGAAGAGTCAAAAAGGGTAAAACACGGAGTACAGGTCAACTATAGTAAAGAAGTGGTCGACCAGTCGGCTGAAGAAAAAACTAGAACAGAAAAGCTGTTGATCGGTTTTATGAGGGGTGGTCGACCAAAAATATTAGAAATTGCTCAAGATGTTTTCAACTGTTGGGTAGCGGTCGACCGGCGCAGAGGTGGTTGACTACAAAATTGACAGATTTAAGCATAATTATAAAATGTGAAGAGGCGGTCAATTGGTGTGCTAAAGTGGTCGACCGGTCCGACTGTACAATGCAATGGCTATATTTCAACGGTTGGATGTTGGTTGACCGAAATGGAGGTGGTTGACCGGTTATGCAATGTTTATAAATGGAAGACACTCCGAAGCTCATTTCAACCAAGAGAGAATTGTAGCAAAGCTCTACCAAGATTCATACGATTTCTCATTCATAATTGAGTGTTAATCCTAACTCTCTAGCTCCCAAACTTGAGAATTTGTATTTGGAAGAGTTAGCAATTTTAGTTTTTCTATTTCTTGTACTCAAACATTGATGGAAAGAGTGACGTCCCAAGAATAGTAAAAGAGAAGAGGGTGACACCCTAGAATAGTCTATAAAGGCTTGATTGATGCCCGTGAAGTTCAATCAACAATAACCAGGGAGGCTATTGGGTTTAAGGATCTCCAAGTCGGAAACTTGGAGCGCGGACATAGGCAAGGTTGTCGAACCGCCGCGAACAAAATGTGTTTGCACTCTCTATCCCTTAACTCTTTATTATTTGTTATTAATTGTATGCATTGAATGAGTTAAATCACTTAGGGTTTAGAGATTAAAATATCGCACGAAAAAGTTAGAATGTCTAATTCACACTCCCCTAGGCGTGCATCGATCCTACAATCCACTTGTAGGTATAAGGACTATACCGGTCACTGTCAAACGACCAATTGCTGGCAACTGGGGTCTGACCTCCACTAGAGCCTTGTTCCTGAAACTTGGCCTGATTATTTTTGGTAGCCTTTCTCTCTTTTTTCTTCACCTGCTTTTCTTGGTAACTGTCATAGCTGGCATCGTACACTCATTCCATCCTCTAAGCGGTCTCAAAAATTTCTAGAAGAGAACTATACTGCATAAGTGCTCCACCCTGCTACAACTTCTATCTCAAGCCCTATTAAAACTTGATTATCTACCCTCTTATAGAAATCCCTTCAGAATAAGGCAGGAGTTCAAGGAACCGAACATTGTATTCCATCACGATCATTGATCCTTGAGTCACCTTATTAAATATCCTTGTTAATGAGTTCTGGTGGTCAATGCTACTATATTGGGCTCTAAACAACTCGATGAAGTCCTTCCCCTCCATCGATAATGCCTCAATGTTTGCCCTTAATGCATTCCACCAACTTTGAGCCAACTTCCTCAAAAAGTGGGCAACAATCTCAACCCGATACTTCTCAAGAACTTATAGGGACTCAAAATTTAGTTCCATCTCTTATAGCCAATTCTCTGCCTCTGCAAGATATGCTCCACCCTTAAATACTGACGAGTTCATACAGGATAACTCACGAAAGTATGTCACCTAGTCATGTGAAGATCCCAAGTTGAACTACTACTCGAAAGGTTTCACAGCACCTCCATCATGGTTGCGATATGATCAACATTATTATGTTATATTTGGGTACAAGGATTCCTTTTTAGTGACATTGTCATCTATTTTGAGGAAAAGAATTACACTTGGTTAGAAAATTCCTTATGCATAGTGGACAGTGTCCAAACTTTACACTATTAAATTCTCAAGCAATCACTATTTGGATGATCGTGGAAAAACTTGACTTTGATGCTAATATATTTCTGTCATGATCTAGAGGCAGACCTAATAGAAACGCCGGTCGAGTGACCCAATCCTCGGAGAGGACCCAATCACGCAACCCAAAACTCGGTTTGCAAAGGAAGACTTGAATGCAAATCAAAGTCGTCGCCTACAAGGGATGGGCCTAGATCCATATAGTAATAACGAGAAATAATAGCATAATTAAATTAAACACTGTTCATTAAACTTAATGTCCAAACATCATTCAAATATTTTACTACAAGCCCAAATTAAATACATAGTCCTCACCATGGTCAAAGATAAACACTCAAAGAAATTAATAAAAAATTGGGGAAATCCAACACCCAACTGCTACTCTTGGCTACCCTTGTCTTTACCTGGAGGGAGGGGGTCATTGGGGTGAGTGACTAACTCAATAGGAATTTTATACTAAATGCAATGCATGTAAAATTGGTTTGATATTTTCTCATCAAAATCATGATAAAAGACAATTGCGTGCATGGACTTAAAATCATTTCGAAAATATCATTTACCATCAAAACAGGCTCTGCAAGCCACCGATGAGGCAATCATCAAAATATTGCTAGATACCTAGTCAACTATAGTAAAATAAGTATACATTATTTTTCACAAGTATAAACAAGAATCTGTGAATAAGGAGAGGATGACACCCTTCCTCTCCCCCGATACAAACACACAAAAAGGATGTAGTTTGAAGATGACAACACCTCATGAGTCTGGTGGAAGAATTGTGAGAGCAATCTGAAGATCAAGCCACCTCACAGGCATTGCTGAAGAACCAATCACAGATGACTCGAGCTTTAACATTTTAGTCCTTTGATTTGGGCTTGTAGAAAGCTCCAATGTCGAGATTATAGTGCAACTATCACAGTAATGCCAGATCTTCTCATTGTTTAATAAACTTTGGATCATGATGGACTATAAGGTCCATTCCCAAAGGCAAGGGCCCAAGGTCTCACCAACACCTTCCTGTCCAACCATTTGGAACGTGACCCATCAATGGCCTCAATGGAGGAGCTACCAACCCATGAGGACCAAGGAAAGTCCACGCACTTACTACTATGGAAAGAAGCCCAATAAGACAAGATTTAAGAGCAAGAAAGATCAAAGGAAGAAGAGAATAAGAAAGCTTTCCAAATTGGCCAAGCAAGTGGACAAAAGGAAGGTCGATTGATGCATGGATATGGCAACCATCCAAGTGGCAAAACTTGATGAGAAAGTAGCTGCCAAAAGACACAAAAAATTGGAGGAAAAGTAAGAAAATAATAGTTAAATAATTACTTTAGAAAGTTACCTAAAACTTAGTATAATAATAGACCAAGTGGAGACGGAATACCTAGTTCATTTCCTACTATGTTGTTTCCTATTCTATGGTTTGTAATAGGCTATATATAGTCACCTATTGTAAGTGTTTTATACATTGAGATTTGAATATTAAAAGCTTATGCTTATTTCAAAAATAGGAGTGATTCCTTTTTCGACCTTTAATGAATTACATCCAAAGTTCTTTGTGTGTTATATCACAAGATTGAGATTACTAGTAAGTTGAGTAGCCTCTCTTATTGACATCCATACTCTTACATCTTGAAGGAAGAGTGTATGAACTGGTGTCCAACTTTCAAGGAGAGTTTTCATTGGCGAAGTCATCCATACGTGAGTGCAAGTGTGACTTCTTGCTATTTCTAGCCAATCTATTTCTCTCAAGCATAATTCCAAATCCGTGGAGTATATTTCCATTATTCTTGAAGGATTCTTTTTCATTCATCAAAGAAGTTGTGGTCCAAATTTCGGAGAGAAAGCTTCTAAATCGAAGGAGATATTGGTTTCCAAAGTCGGACCTTCCAAAAGAAGATTGCGGCAAAGTATAGAAAGTTCAAGCCCACCGGTCGATCACCTTCTCTTCAGCCAACTGACTGCCGCGTTTTCGTTTGAATCTATTTATTTTTCCTTCAGTCGTTCGACCGCTCATCTAACCACAAATTTATGGACGATCAAAATTAGCAGAATTGTGATCGTTCTCCTTCATTCATTGATTAGCTGCTCCTCCGCCTATTCTAACCTTCGGTCGATCAACTTCTTCATCAAACCATCAACCACTCACAGGTTATTTCTTTACCTCCTTCCGCTGGTGCATCAGGTCCTTATATACATGAAAATACTTCTCGCTTGGTTCCTCCATCAAGCATCCAAGCAGCTCATTTAAATAATTGGGAGTTAACCTAATCTCTAGTCCAGACTCTATAAAGGTTGGGTCCCATCTCCAAATTTGCATAAAATAGTTTGCACAACTCAGCAAGTCCAATGCACTCAAACATATCTTCTATTCATAAATCTATGAACGCATGAAATTCTATTCTCCAAGAGATAATAATAGAACGGTGCTTGATGTCATTGTCATACTTATCCTTGGATGACACCGTCCTGAGCCCCAGTGAAAAAAATTAGGGTGCTAGTTGGTAGGGACAGGTCAAATTGTCTTGTGATTAAACTTAAGCTTGGAAGGGAGCGACTTTATGCTTCAAGGTGAATTTTCTAGCCATTGATGCCATTTTAGGGTTAGGATTGAATGAACAGAGCAATTTGAGGGCTCAGTTTTTTATAAATTTGTGACTTGAGAACAGAAAAATTGATAAGACAGTTGATTTTGAAACTTCAAATCGCTAGGAAATGCTTTGAGAAAGTTGAAATTGATCGGAAGTTGCTTGGAAATCGCCTAGGTCGAGCGACTTGGGCAGAGGACATCCTCTCAACTTATATAGTTGGAGTAGGAAACGTCCTACAACAACCCGATTTCCATATACTTTAAATTGTATTAATTTAAAACGCTCTTTCTTGAAAAAACATGCGTTAAATTTAAAACCTCCATAATACACAGCGGAAGACTTACATTTGAAAACTAATTGAAACAACCATATATTCAAAGTACATTTAGAATAGTTAAAACGTTGCGTAGCAGAAGGTTTTGCTTAATAAAACAAAACATTTGAAAATGCAATAAGTAAAACTCTCTTCATTTTACAATTCAGTTATTGTACAAAACTTTTTACATTTTTTTTTTATCTTTTAGCCCAGCCAGCCACCAAGTCCACAATGCGTAAATCCTCCATCAACTGCTCCTTTCCTTGTCACAGCGCATACCTACATAACAAGACTTAAACTATGAGTCTAACACTCAGTAAGAAGTGAAATGCAATTTAAAACATGTAATGCTCATTTTATAAAACCTTTTCTCATTTTAGTTTCCTTTCTTTCTTTTATGTGCACATCAATGCGCTTTGTCCCGACATCAATCGAAGACTCAATAACTGCTATACACATCAATGTATGACATCTCTTGATAAAGGCTCGACATCAATTGAACCGCCTGTTAGCTGCTGTGCATATCACTACACAACAACCCATCACCTTCGGTAAGCAACTCCGGCATCAACCGAAAGCTTTGCTAGCAGTTGTACACATCAATGTGCAACAATCAGTTCCAACATCAATCAAGACGCACTAGTAGCCATGCGTATCAACACTTAAATAACCTCACCAATTGTTAGCTGATTTGTCTTGACATCAGTCGAGAACAAACTAACAAACTCAAGCATATCTTTCCGTATTCTTTAACATGTAACATTTTAAGTCATAAAACACTTATGTATGAGAAATCCATTTACATTTTCTTAAAAACCATAATGCATAAATGCACACAATTCTATGATTATCAAATACATCTCCATGTTACAATATGATCAATAACCTATTCTCTTTCAACCAAAAATCATCAAACAGCAAACAACGATACATCTCCAAATAATAGCATGATCACAACCTAACATTTATCAAAACATTAGCATAACATGACATTCTCAGCATAACGGTAGAGAGCAATTTCCTTAAAATATAACATTGTCCTTAAAATTCTTAGCAACTATAACCTTAACAATTCTTAGTAACTACAACTGCAGAGATTCATTTCCACCGACGGAACATCCTTAACAATTCCCATCAACCCTATTTCTAACAACAGTTTCTTAGCAGTAACCTTCTTAACAACAACATCAAACATTAAAACACCAACAGAATTTCTGCAGAACTCATCCTCAACAATACAACAAATCTATATAGCCTCAACAAGATGCTTCTAAATCATAGCAGACAACAATATCAAACAACTTCTATCAACAACAATCATCAATAGCAGTAAACACAAGCATCTCCCAACATTAAATCCCTATTTCTAATATCAGTTTCTTAATGAACATCAACAACAGAGCATGGCGTTCCAGAACTTAACATGTATCAACAACAAAGCATCCTCAAGGTAACAACTTCTTCTCTATCATTGAACAGATTTACAGCTTAACAATAACATCAAGTAGCTAGAACAAGCGTCGAAGAACAATCAAGGTATATCAAAGTAGTAAGCAACCCAAACAAACCTCCTCCTTCTTGTGATGTAGCCCCGAAGGGAAAACATATACACACTTCTTACCTCTTGGAAGACAAAGCTTTCTCCTCCTTTCTTCTTCTTCCTCTTCTCTGCTTCTCTTCGCAATTCCTCCACTGTTGAAACTCCTCCTGCAAAATCGCACAGAGTACAACTGTATTCTCCAGAAAACTAACAACACAAGAGTTGCCTTGAGAATACACCATAAGGTTTCTGTTTTTTTTTCCTCTGTCTAATCTTCATCTGATACGTTTATAACCTTACAGAGATAATTGACAAGTCTCGACACTTCGTTATCCAAGCACCCCTTCATTTTTCCAGATGACGGTTAGCCATTTTCTGGCGATTCTTGGTATCCCTGTCGATCACCCTCTTCACGTGATTTACCGCAAATCATCAGAGTTATAATTCCCATGACCATGATCGACCGCCATTTCCTGCCTTGATCGACCGCAAATCCGAGAATTTGGAGAAGCCGGTAGATCACTAACACATCACACGATTGACCACAAATCACATTTCTCACAAAATTGCTTCAACCCGGTCGATCACCCTCCTGTGGACTTCCAAAATGGTTCACCTCTAGAATATTTTGCTCAGTCAGTGATCGACCGCCCCCATTATTGATCGACCACTCTCCCTATTATTCCTTCTAAGACTTAGAAAAATCACACTTCTAACAACCCAGAACAACAATTCATATCTCTATCCTACAATCATCCCATAAATCTCCAAAAATCCTAAAATATTATCACTTAGACTTTATGCTTAGCATTATGAAAATTCAGGGTATTACACGTCTGCTCTTAAATGTGCGGTTGTCCGAACTTAAATATAAAAGCACAAGATTATATATTTGAAAGCACGTACGTTTGCCCATACATGCGGTCGTCTGCTACTCTTTAAAGTTAATACTCGGATGTTTGTTACTTAAGTACGGTTGCTTGGAAGTAAAATATATAAAGGTGCAGACATCTGCTCTTAACTTTTGGTAATTAGTGTTTATGTAAAGGTAAAGACGTAGACACATTCGTCCACGAATGCATATTCATTCGATGCGGACGTTTGAACTTGTTTTTTTTACTGGAAAATGTGATTGCGAAGTTTGATTTGTTCATTTTCCATAATTCAGAGTTTTATTTATTAATAAAATAGTTTAAAGTTTACCTTGTCATTAACTCTATAGTTCAATTTTTTTTTGGTTAAGTACCCAAATAAAAAACATAAAATTGATAAAATTATATAAGGAAAATTAACAAAAACCACCACTGAACTATAGGGTTAATGACAAGTCAACTACTAAATAATTTTTACTAACAAATAAAACACTCAACTATGGAAAATAAACTACGTAACTATCGCCGTTAACAACAAACTTACTTTGAAAATGAAAAAGTAGGAAGCTTCCCCTAAAAAATGTCTTCTAACTCGCTGCTCACCATATGAATTTTTTTGGTTGTTGCAAAATTATCACTTCGTTAATTTCGTCTAAATTCAGGGTTCTGCTGAGTGAGTTCGATGGATTTGTGATTAACACCTCTTTCGCTGTCAATTTAATAGTTATTCTGAAGCTATTGGAGCTCGAACAATGTACAACAACGATGTCGTCTAATTACTTAGAAAAATTCACAGTTTGATTGGAAAGACATCCTCTTTCTTATGTGGAAAGTCCGAAAATTCGTATTGCCTCTATAAAAAGTTGTCTTTCCTTTGAGGAAAGTAATGTTTTCTGAGTTTTATTTCAATTACTCACTTTCTGCTACGGAAAGACAAAGTTCTATAGTAGAAAGACAACGTTTTTTAACAAAAAATGTAACCGCGATGTTTGTTCTATTATTTTTTTATAATTAAATACTTTATTTATTAGCAATAATTATTTACTAATTGACTTGTTATTGATTTCATAGTTAACCAGTTGATTTATTAATTTTCCTTGTTAAAATTTGTATAATAGCCTAGACAAGCCAAGGAGCAGCCAAGCCGCCAAATGACTACGTAGCTTAGCTTGTCGGTGGTGGCGAGTGTAGCTGTCAATGCTCAAACCGCTCTTCTTCCTCATCTCTCTCTCCCTTCTTCATCTGTGTCTCTTGTTCTCTCTCTATCCATTTGTAAACGAAATTCCTCTCCTAAGAAGTCCTAAAGCATAGAGAGAGAGAGAGAGACATTGTGAAGAAATTATTTGTTGGCATCGCTTCTCTTGTAAGAAAGTGTTTGATGCATTCCTCTACATTTGAATCTCTTTAGGTCAGCTTGCTTTCCATCTACTGATTGAGGCTGTTGCATCCATGAATTTGTAGATTCTGTCTTTTCCGTGAAATGCTTGTTCAGATCAGGTTCATTTCTGGTGTTGATTTTTTTTATTTGACTGAATAGGGGAAGCTTTAGTCTTAGGTTTGTAGCTCCTTGACCTGCAGCTATTAGCCTCGGATATATGGGGAATTGTAGCCAGTCAGCTTTATAGGGAATCTTGCTTGGGTTTGATTCTTATTTCCCATCTGATTAGTATCTCAGACCTCTCGGTTAAGCAGTGTGAAAGATATTTTATTTGGTGACGTTGTTTTCAATTGTAATGAATTTATACTCTACTGGTACTTAAAGGTGTGGAGCTTTTTTCCATGCTGCCCGCCCTATGATGTGTAACCAAACGTTGCGCAATGGTCTAGAATATATTACAATTCTATAACTCTTCATTTTTTTTCTTCAATGAATCTGATTTGTTTATTTAGCACGGAAGCAATTTCAAGTTTTAAAAATGGAAGGATCTACGTTAAAATATTGAGCTGCGGGTCTGTGATTACTGCAGGAGGTTGCAGTTGACTGTGTTTTTCTGGGGTAGATCCATGCAAGGGTGAGGTTCTGGATTGATTCAATTGGTAGTTCAGCGTGAGGTCAAACTGGCTGCAACAATAGCTTGGCGCCATGCTGCCGGCAATGGCAGCAGTCTGGCAACTAACGATCTGGTATTATATGGCCTCTGTCCTTATCATACAATAATATTTCAAAATCTATCCTCAAGTGAATTTAAAAAAAAATCTGAACCATAGTTAATAACTTTATTGATTCTTATCATTCATTTTGTCTCGTTAACTTTGGCTAGGAACAACTATGAGTGTAATTTTCTTTCCCTACAGTCTAAATCATGAGCTATTAGATAGTGGACGTCATTTTCAAAGTTTGGGATTTTGAAATGCTTGTATAGAAGTTGCAAAATATAATGATTGTGAAACAATTTCTCTAGCTATTTATTAGAAAATTACATTACACGCTTCAATCAGCAGTGATTGGAAAAAAGGAGCCATGCTTACAAACTGTGAGAGAAAAAAAAGTTGTTACTCTTTGATGAAGAGAAAGATGTGTATAGTGTATGCTTTTTTATATATATATATATGAGAGTTTGTGGTAGATTTTCTTTTTGGAGATGAAAACCCTAAATTTCTTGGTCACAGTTACCAGTATGGGCTTGAAGTACAAATATTGTGGTTTAGACAATTAATTGAAAAGGCATGATAGGTGGTTGAGTAGTAGATTACACGAAGGGATAAAATTAAGGCTTTAACTTGTATATCTATAAAACAGCTTTATAACAAAATTATGATGCCATAATTTCAGTTTTCTGGATTTATTAACTTATATATTTTCAGCTCGTTTCTTAAATCTTAGTCCATTAGAGACCCTATATAGCTTACTCATCAGATAAATGTCCTTTGTTTTTCATTTGCAGGAAAGAAATATGAATTTCAAAGTTGAAGATTCGGAGCCGCCAACTCCCAAATCTGTCATAAAGATGGGTTCAAGGTATATTAAAATTTCAAATTAAAATGTCTTGTCCTTCTGGGGAAATTTTTTTCTTCCCAAGCTCGTTTAATGAACCTCTGATTAGTACACTTTCTTAATGGCGTGTTATGCTTCTAATCTCTGCAGGGATCGAAGCATGGAAGATCCAGATGGCACATTAGCTAGTGTTGCTCAATGCATTGAGCAGCTGCGACAGAACTCCTCTTCCATGTCCGAAAAGGAGTATTCCTTGAAGCGGTTGTTGGAACTTATTGATACACGTGAGAGTGCGTTCAGTGCTGTTGGATCTCACTCTCAAGCAGTTCCGGTGCTTGTTTCTCTCCTCCGTGCTGGAGCACTTGAGGTGAAGATACAAGCTGCAACTATTTTAGGTTCTCTGTGTAAGGAGAATGAGTTAAGAGTGAAAGTTCTGCTTGGTGGATGCATCCCGCCATTGTTGGGTCTTCTCAAGTCCAATTCAGCTGAGGGTCAAGTTGCTGCCGCAAAGACTATTTATTCTGTGTCTCAAGGTGGTGCCAAAGATCATGTTGGATCTAAAATATTTTCAACTGAAGGAGTTGTACCAGTACTTTGGGAACAAATACACAAGGGGCTCAAGTCAGGAAACGTCGTTGATAACCTATTGACAGGAGCATTAAGAAACCTTTCAAGTAGCACCGAAGGATTTTGGTCTGCTACTATACAGGCTGGAGGAGTGGATATACTTGTGAAGTTACTCGCAAGGGGAGAGGCTACTACTCAAGCAAATGTATGCTTTCTTCTTGCGCGGGTAATGATGGAAGATGCATCTGTCTGTTCAAGGGTGTTGGCTGCAGAAGCTACAAACCAACTTCTGAAGCTCTTAGGTCCTGGGAATGAACCGTCCGTCAGAGCAGAAGCTGCGGGTTCCCTTAAAGCTCTTTCTGCGCAGTGCAAAGAAGCTAGGCGAGAGATAGCTAATTCAAATGGTATTCCTGCTCTGATAAATGCTACTATAGCTCCCTCAAAAGAATTCATGCAGGGCGAGTATGCCCAAGCATTGCAAGAGAATGCAATGTGTGCTTTAGCAAATATTTCTGGTGGTTTGTCTTATGTCATAAAAAGCCTCGGACAAAGCCTTGAATCCTGCGCATCATCTGCCCAGGTTGCTGATACTCTAGGAGCGTTAGCTTCAGCTCTTATGATATACAATAATGAAGCTGAATTAGCTAGACCATCAGATCCTATTGCTATCGAGCATACATTATTGAATCAGTTCAAACCCGACTTACCATATCTAGTGCAAGACCGTACAATTGAAGCTTTAGCTAGTTTGTATGGAAATTCTATACTCTCAGTCAAACTGGAAAATTCAGAAGCAAAGCGTTTACTTGTTGGTTTGATCACAATGGCTACAAATGAAGTTCAAGATGAGCTTGTAAGAGCTCATCTCGCACTTTGCAACAGCGAAGGCAGTCTGTGGCATGCCCTTCAGGGCCGTGAAGGGGTTCAGCTGTTAATTTCCCTTCTTGGACTCTCATCAGAACAACAACAAGAATGTGCAGTTGCTTTACTTTGTCTACTATCTAATGAAAATGATGATAGTAAGTGGTCGATAACTGCTGCAGGTGGCATTCCACCACTTGTTCAAATTCTTGAGTCAGGTTCCTCCAAGGCAAAAGAAGATTCTGCAACAATCCTCAGAAACTTATGCAATCACAGTGAAGATATCCGGGCATGTGTTGAAAGCGCTGATGCTGTTCCTGCGTTACTTTGGCTGCTGAAAAATGGAAGCTCAAATGGGAAAGAAATTGCAGCAAAGACTTTAAATCATTTGATTCATAAATCTGACACAACAACAATAAGCCAACTCACTGCCTTATTAACTAGTGATTTGCCAGAATCCAAAGGATATGTTTTGCATGCTTTAAAAAGTATGCTTTCTGTGGTCCCTCTTAATGATATATTGCGAGAAGGCAATGCTGCCAATGATGCAATGGAGACAATGATAAAACTATTAAATTCTACCAGAGAAGAAACTCAAGCAAAATCTGCATCTGCTCTAGCTGGAATTTTTGAAAGCAGGAAAGATTTGCGTGAAAGTAGTATTGCTGTTAAAACTCTCTGCTCAGCTATGAAGCTGCTTAATGTTGAATCTGACAATATCCTTGTAGAGACTTCACGTTGCCTTGCTGCTATATTTCTTTCAATCAAGGAAAACAGGGATGTGGCAGCTGTTGCTAGAGAAGCATTCTCTCCATTAGTAATTCTTGCAAACACTTCAGTTTTGGAAGTTTCAGAGTTGGCAATATGTGCTTTGTCAAATCTTATTTTTGATGTTGAAGTTTCAGAGAAAGCTGTTGCTGAAGAAATTATTATACCTGCTACTAGGGTTTTGTCTGACAGTACAGTTTCTGGAAAAACAAATGCAGCTGCAGCAGTTGCTCGCTTGCTTCGATCTCGCTCTATTGATGATTCCATAACTGATTGTGTAAATGGAGCTGGAACAGTCCTTGCTTTAGTTTCTTTTCTAGAATCTGCTGATAGTAAATCTGCTTTCACATCAGAAGCATTAGATGCACTTGCTATTCTATCAAGGTCTAAAGGGGATGGAGGGAAGATCAAACCAGCATGGTCAATTTTAGCTGAATTTCCTAAAAGCATCACACCAATCGTGGCATCTGTTGCAGATGCAACTCCCTTGTCTCAGGATAAAGCTATTGAAGTACTGGCAAGACTTTGCAGGGACCAGCCTATTGTTTTAGGAGAGGCCATTGTTATTACCTCTGGATGTATAGATTCAATTACTCGAAGGGTGATCAATTCCACAAACTCAAAGGTCAAGATTGGGGGAGCTGCCCTCCTCATTTGTGCTGCTAAAGTTAATCACCACAAATTAGTGGAGGATCTTAACAATTCCAACTCATGCACACATCTTATTCATTCTCTTGTTGCAATGTTAAGTTCTTTGCAGTCTACTGCTTTTGGAAACCAGGGTAATGATGAGAAGGAATTCATTAGCATTTATAGGCATGCGACTGAAGGAGAATCTGATTTGGGCACTGCTGTTATATATGGTGTCAACTTACCAATATGGTTGCTTTCTCTGCTTGCTTGTCATGATGAAAAAAGCAAGGTTGCGATCATGGAAGCTGGTGCCATTGAAGTCATCACTGATAGAATCTCAAATTGTTATATGCAATATACCCAGGTATTATTCATTTTGACGAGTCCTGTTACAGCCCTCATGTATACTAACATAGTGATCTAATTAATTTTTGATATTTGATTCGCACATCCTGGTCCATTAGTTAATCTTCTGGTTGGCGACATGTTGTTGAGAAGTCATCTCTTTCTTCAAATGTTTGCAGATTGATTTTAAAGAAGATAGCAGCATATGGATATCTGCTCTACTGTTAGCAATTTTATTTCAAGATAGAGATATTATAAGAGCAAATGCAACTATGAAGTCTATTCCAGTACTTGCAAATCTGCTGAAGTCAGAAGAGTCAGCAAATAGATACTTTGCTGCCCAAGTAGTAGCAAGTTTAGTTTGTAATGGTAGCAGGGGAACTCTACTGTCTGTTGCTAATTCTGGGGCTGCGGGTGGATTAATATCCTTACTGGGCTGTGCTGATGTTGACATACATGAACTTCTTGTATTGTCGGAGGAATTTATGTTGGTACGCCATCCAGAACAAGTTGCTCTTGAGAGGTTGTTCAGGGTTGATGACATAAGGACTGGTGCTACATCTCGAAAAGCAATACCAGCCCTAGTGGATCTGCTTAAGCCAATACCTGATCGACCAGAAGCACCATTTCTAGCACTTGGGATTTTAAATCAGATTTCAAAAGACTGCCCATCCAATAAGATTGTAATGGTGGAATCAGGGGCTTTGGAAGCATTGACTAAGTATCTCTCTCTCGGTCCACAAGATGCAACTGAACAAGCTGCTACTGATTTGCTAGGTGTCCTATTCAGCAGTGCTGAAATACGAAAACATGAATCTGCATATGGTGCTGTCAGACAACTTGTCGCAGTTCTGCGATTGGGTGGAAGAGGTGCAAGGTATAGTGCCTCTAAAGCATTGGAGAGCTTGTTTTCTGCTGACCACATTAGAAATGCAGAATCTGCAAGACAAGCTGTTCGACCCTTACTTGAGATTCTCAGTACTGGTTTGGAGAGGGAGCAACATGCTGCTATTGCTGCTTTGGTTCGATTGTTGAGTGAAAATCCATCAAAAGCTCTTGCAGTGGCAGATGTAGAAATGAATGCAGTTGATGTCCTTTGTAGAATCCTGTCATCAAATTGTTCAATGGAGCTGAAGGGTGATGCAGCTGAGTTATGCTGTGTCCTTTTTGGAAATACAAAAATCAGGTCAACAATGGCTGCAGCAAGATGTGTTGAGCCTCTGGTCTCCCTTCTCGTCAGTGAGTTCAGTCCTGCTCAGCATTCAGTTGTTCGTGCACTGGATAAACTTGTAGATGATGAACAATTAGCTGAACTAGTTGCTGCTCATGGTGCAGTTATTCCTCTTGTTGGCCTTCTCTATGGAAAGAATTACATGCTTCATGAGGCTATATCCAGGACTCTTGTCAAGTTGGGGAAAGACAGACCTGCGTGTAAGGTGGAAATGGTAAAGGCTGGTGTAATTGAAAGCGTACTCGATATACTCCTTGAAACACCAGATTTTCTCTGTGCTGCTTTTGCAGAACTTCTTAGAATATTAACTAATAATGCTAGCATAGCTAAGGGACCATCTGCTGGCAAAGTGGTTGAGCCTCTTTTTCTACTGCTGAAAAAACCAGAATTTGGGCCAGATGGTCAGCATAGTACATTACAGGTCCTCGTTAATATCTTAGAACATCGTCAATGTCGGGCAGACTATACACTAACCTCCCAACAAGTGATTGAACCACTAGTCCCGTTACTTAATTCTCCAGCACCAGCTGTGCTACAGTTGACTGCTGAACTTTTGTCCCACTTACTCCTTGAAGAACATCTTCAGAAGGATCCAGTTACACAGCAAATAATCGGTCCTCTTGTACGAGTCCTAAGTTCTGGAACACAAATTTTACAGCAGAGGGCTGTAAAGGCTCTCGTTAGCATTTCACTGACGTGGCCTAATGAAATTGCTAAAGAGGGTGGTGTGGCTGAGCTGTCTAAAGTTATTTTGCAAGCTGACCCATCTCTGCCTCACTCACTGTGGGAATCTGCTGCATCTGTTTTGGCCAGCATTCTGCAGTTTAGTTCTGAATTTTATTTGGAAGTGCCAATCGCTGTCTTGGTCAGTTTGCTTCGTTCAGGTTTAGAAAGCACAGTTACAGGTGCATTAAATGCACTTCTTGTGTTAGATAGTGATGACTCAACTAGTGCTGAAGCAATGGCTGAATGTGGTGCAATAGAGGCTTTATTAGAGCTTCTCAGATGTCATCAATGTGAGGAAACTGCTGCTAGACTGCTAGAAGTACTGCTTAATCATGTAAAAATCAGAGAAAGTAAAGCTATTAAATCGACAATCTTACCATTATCTCAGTATCTCTTGGATCCTCAAACTCAAGCTCAACAACCAAGATTATTGGCAACTTTAGCTCTTGGTGACTTATTTCAGAATGAGGGTCTTGCTCGAACATCTGATGCAGTTTCAGCTTGCCGTGCACTGGTGAATGTGCTTGAGGATCAGCCAACGGAAGAAATGAAGGTGGTAGCCATATGTGCCTTGCAAAACCTTGTAATGAGTAGTCGGTCAAATAAAAGAGCAGTTGCAGAGGCTGGTGGTGTTCAGGTTGTATTGGATTTGATTGGTTCAAGTGACCCAGATACGTCTGTTCAAGCTGCAATGTTTATAAAACTTCTTTTTTCAAATCATACAATTCAGGAATATGCTTCCAGTGAGACAGTCAGGGCAATAACTGGTAAGCATCTCTCTAACCACCCCCATTTTTAATTGGCCGTAGAAATTTGTTAAGAGTACTCAGTTGTTTGGCCGAAGAGAATAGGGAGAAAAAGAACTGAGAGAGAGGTGTTTTGATTTGCTGCACCAGAATAGGTGAATGGAAGAAAAAAAAGAAGAAAAGAAGAAGAAAGAAGGATTAAGTAAGAGCATAATTTTGAATTTATTTGATTTGATTTTATATATATATATATATATTTTTTTTTTTGAACCTCCTGGATATTACCAATGTTTATCTTGCAAAATTTTAGACGAAGAGTGATTTATTTTTTGTTACTGACATAATGTTTTTTGCAAAAAGATATAATTATGTAAATCAATTGTCAAAAATCTCAAAGTGTGCGTTCAAAGAATATAGTTTTCAGAATGGAGATAGCTAGAAGTTGCTTGTGGTTTTTGCTTCAATTTCTATCTGCTTTTTCAAGACTCTTTTCCTCCCAATCCTAGCATCTAATAATTTTATTATTACAGCTGCTATTGAAAAGGACTTATGGGCGACTGGAACTGTGAATGAAGAATACCTGAAGGCTTTAAATTCTCTTTTCAGTAACTTCCCGCGTTTGAGAGCGACTGAGCCGGCAACCCTCAGCATTCCTCATTTGGTAACATCCCTAAAGAATGGCTCAGAGGCAACTCAAGAAGCTTCTCTGGATGCACTCTTCCTGCTAAGACAAGCCTGGTCGGCTTGCCCAGCTGAAGTTTCTAGAGCTCAGTCTATTGCTGCTGCCGATGCCATTCCCTTGCTCCAATATCTAATTCAATCGGGCCCTCCTCGGTTTCAGGAGAAAGCAGAATTTTTGTTGCAGTGTTTGCCAGGAACATTAGTTGTAATAATAAAACGGGGCAATAACATGAAGCAGTCAGTGGGAAACCCAAGTGTTTATTGCAAGCTAACTCTCGGGAATACCCCACCAAGGCAAACAAAGGTAATATACTTGCATATTTTTGTCACTCTTTATATTTGTAGGAGGTCCACTTCATTACCCCTGCTACTTAGCTACCCACTACGTAATTTCTTTAGGATAATAATATATTTGGGTATGTTTGAGAGATGTTAAAACTTTTTCATACAATTAGGTGAAAATTTGGATTCAAGACACGTTAATTTTATTTTTTCTTTAGTGGAAAACAAAACACCGATTTTGATAATGCTTTTTAGCTGTTTTTGAAAAACAGGTTTCAAAAACATGTTTGGGAACGTTGGTTCCTATAGTTCTTATTTTTATTTTATTTCACTTCTTAATAGTTTTCAATACCTTCTATAAAATAAATTTTGTTCTTTCTTGTCATGCTGTCGGAACTCTGCATCGATCTTCATATAAGGTTGATCACTTCTTGCACTAGCTAATTTTAATATCATAGCTGTGAAGATTTTGTTGTTTATGAACCTTAGAAATTGTGGTTCCTCATAACTCTGAGCTAGTATGCATTAGGACTCTGTTATAGCTATTATTGGATGTCAATTGAAGTTCCTGCAAACTCTACCATAAGAACATTAGCATGAAAAGTTGGCATTTTTAGAGCAGATCTTTAGCTTCATCAGGAGCTTATACAAATCATGTTCTTATCCCATTCCTTCTTTTCTATGTAAACTTGTCAGGTCGTATCGACTGGTCCTAATCCGGAGTGGGAGGAGAGCTTTTCTTGGACCTTTGAGAGTCCCCCAAAAGGTCAAAAGCTTCACATTTCTTGCAAGAACAAAAGCAAAATGGGGAAGGTAAAAATGCTTCTTGTCGGAAAATGTACATGAGTAGTAGAAGTAGGATGACACATTAACTTGTCAGATCATTTCATAATCTATTCTATTTTTGAGAATTGATGAAAATTGAAAAACAAAATTGATTTATTATTATTATTTTATTCTTAAAATAGTTATATTTCAACATAATAGAAAGATGGCATGTGACACAGACTTGGAGTCTTGAAACAAAATTTTGCATCTAATTTCTACTGCAGAGTTCATTTGGAAAAGTAACAATCCAGATTGATAGAGTCGTAATGCTCGGAGCAGTTGCCGGTGAGTACACCCTGTTGCCGGAAAGCAAAAGCGGGCCATCCCGGAACTTGGAAATTGAATTTCAGTGGTCTAACAAGTAACATTCTATCCCAAATCCATAATGCTTTTTCTATCTTGGATTCTTCCTCCAATCAACCCTTTATTACTGTATATATAGAGAGATTCTTTTCTGATTTTTCTTTTTTGTATTTTCTTCATTTGATTTACATTCTTGATGATTCTTGTGGAGAATAGATTGGATTATGTAATAATTTGTTGAATTTGATTGTAAATTTGAGTTTTAATCCCATGAATTTTTTTGCTGCCTATTTACTCGTTTTAAAGGTTAGTAAAATCAAACTTAAAGTTTGTATATATAGATATATATATATATATATATCGTTCATTGGTTTTAATGGTCTAAATTTAGTCGATTATGGGTTGATTTAATTGCTGACATTGTATGAGAACTCAATTGTCTAGATTTGTTGTAAAAAACACAATATATTAATATTAAGAATTTACAATTATTTATTTTAGTAAAATATAGTGTGGTGGGCATGGTCTAAGGGTGTTTCAATTTGGGCCTCGTAGTTGTAATTTTTGTCAATTGAGTAATTTTAAAATAATTAATGTCAATAAATTTATGCAATGTAGGCGAATGTTTATTTTCATTAAAGTTAATATTATGTTCAGATTAGATTAGAAGGCGAGGAACATCAATTAATTAATACTAGTTTTGTAATTAATAACAGGTAAGGACAAACGATTATGCGGCGCCTCGAGAAATCCAACTTACCTGCCCCACATTAAAATCATAGCTGTTGCTTAATTAATCTCATTAGTTTATTAATTAAATTAATATCAACTCTTTCAATCAATTTATGCTTTACTTGTATTGTATTAAAACCATTTTTTAGGGCACCCACTCACTGTTCTAACATCAAATATTTATTCTTAAAATAAATTAAATTAAATTATTTAAATAAAATATTGACCTTTTAGTTCAAATGATTTAAGCGTATTAATTTTACATTTAGAAAATATACTTTACCATAATATGCAATATAGTCTATGATTCTAAAAGCCGATGATGACGTCCATTATATCATCAATAAAATTCTTTCATAATATATGGTTATAACAAATAATCAAGCCCAACCCTAGGAGCCCCCCAATGCCTTTCGAGCCTGACCTAGGGCTCGACATAGGCGCTCGGCAATAGCCCAATCCATTATCATGACCGAATATGTACATGTTGTTAGCGATTAAAATTTACACATTAACACGTATCCATGAAAAATTGACTGAAACATAATTTAAAAATGAAATTAAAACTAGGAGAGTTAATGTGAAACAAACTTTAAATCATGAGGACTAATAATATTAAGTGCAATTTAACCCCTGAGCTTAGGGGTCAGGGGATAATTGATACCATAAATTATTTCTCGAGCAAAATTATAATTGTGTTTTAAATCGTTAGTAAAAGAGTCAATGACTTGATAAAATTCGTCAATTGTCTCACGTTTTTTAATTAATGATCATTTTAACATAATTTAGTTATCTTAACCCGCTTAATTTTATGCTACACTCGATTTTCAAAATAAATGAGTTAAAATAAGTTAAATTACCATCAATCGAAAAATATAAAATAGTTTGGCAAATTTTATCAAAACATAGATTATTTTTTTAACAAACTCAAAAATATAAAATTAATTTTATTAAAAATAATTATTTAGAGAATCAATTATATCAAATCATGTAAATTGTACTTGAGCTAATTTATTCTACTTGTAATATAAATAAAGAATAGGAGAGACAGAGAGTCTCAACTTTAATGATGAGGGAGAGGAAAGCGGTGAGTCTGCTTTTCACCCAAATCTAACATCTTCCCTCCATTCTTCCAATTTCTTTGCATCACCCTCCTCTCTCCCCCTCTCTCTGCGGAGTGAAGATGGAGTCTCTGAGGTCCTGACTTGCTTTTCTGCTACCTCTAGATCTTGATCGCCTCCTACACTCTACTCTCCTTCTTTTGGAGGACCCCTCGTATTGCAATGGACATCGCTAGATCTCTGCTTCTATTACTAACGGCGTTACGGATCGTCCACTACTCTGCGTCGACCATGTTCTCGTCGAAACTCATTCACAGGTTCTCGGAGGAAATGAAGTCGTTTAGAGCAGTCAGGAGACAGAATGGGAGCTGGCCGGAGCCTCGTAGCTTGGAGTATTACCAGTTGCTTGTGAACAGTGACTTTCAGAGGCAGAAGCTAAAGGTCAGTTCGCAGTTTCAGCTGCTTTTTCCATCAGAAGGCAGCCAAACAATGTCGTTTGGAAATGACTTCGGCTGGTGCGTTTCTTTGACTTGATCTTCGTTGCCTTTGAGAAATTTTTACAGAATTGGTTCTTCTTTTTGCATGTATTTGACGGGTTTTTGCTATTTCCCTTGGTTAGGTTACACTATACTTGGATTGATATAGGAACTCCCAATGTTTCATTTCTTGTTGCATTGGATGCTGGGAGTGATTTACTCTGGGTTCCTTGTAATTGCATACAATGCGCTCCACTATCCGCCAGTTATTATAGTAGTCTGGTATGCCATTGCTTACCTTCAACAAACCTTTACGATTTAGTGCATAGCATTCTAATTGTTATTGTTTCTCACTGAATATCCAATTGTACTTGTGATTCGTATTGGGTCTCTTTCAGATAGTATATGAAATGTATAATTATGATGAACTAGAATTCAACAGATTCTGAAATGGAGAAATAAAACATTAAGATTCGATAATTCCTTTATAAAACCATAAGCATGCTGAACAAACATACTCCCGAAACACCAATAAAAAATGATAACGGAAACACTCACAGGATGGAAAATAAATGGAGCACCGCATTTCCGGTAAAACACTGGCTCTGAAATTACCACAAGTTAACGCTTGGAACTAAACCACCTCAGGCAGTATTTGCTAGGCAGTATTTACTGTGGAAAATATTCAATGTCCCCTTCCCCATACTGCATGAATTCTTTATAGCCCATTAGCATCAACACCACTATAACTAACTATGCCACCTCCTTTTTAGTTTCCCAATCCCTCTATTATTTCACTCTCATCAGTTTAGTGGTGGATTTATTACGGTACACTTATGTTCCCTTGTTCTGTGCGAATAGACCCTTGAGTTTTGATAAGTATTGCGTTCGTGATTTTCAAATAATGCCCGATTTGGCGAAGAACCATTCTATGATCTAAATTTACATTAAAGAAATCCATAGAAAGAATTGAGTGGTGGCAGTCATTTTTACGGGACAGTTGTTTATGTAGTTTTATTCCAAATTTCTGAAACGTGATATTTTAGTGGTTAAGCATTGCCTGCGTAAAAGACTTGCTCAGATAAGAGACAAATGAAACTCATTAAAATGTAATTTTCAGTGGAATTATAAAGTCTCTGGCAAGACTACAGGTTTAGCACTTATTTCCGATTATTGATTGGCAGGTGCTCCCTCATGTATGGGGCATCTATTATGCAGGATAGAGATTTAAATGAGTACAGTCCATCCAACTCAAAGACAAGCAAGCATATATCGTGCAGCCATCGATTATGTGCGTTGGGCCCAAACTGCAAACTTCCTAAACAGCAGTGCCCTTATACTATTGATTATTACTCTGAAAATACTTCAAGTTCTGGATTTCTAGTTGAGGACATATTACATCTTGCTTCCAGTGGGAATGATGTGACAAATGCATCTATTCAAGCTTCAGTTATCATTGGGTGTGCACCAAGAATCATTGCTGTCCATTTTTTTCTGTTCATTTCAATTTCTTAGCCGATTCTCTTCATCGTTGTTAGTGGTAAAATACATATGCATCGTCTATTTTCTCAAATGCAGATGTGGAATGAAGCAGAGTGGTGGTTATCTGGATGGTGTTGCACCTGATGGCCTGATGGGGCTGGGTTTTGGGGAGATTTCTATTCTTAGTTTCCTTGCTAAAGCTGGTTTGGTTAGAAATACTTTCTCTTTGTGTTTTGATGATGATGATTCTGGTAGAATATTTTTTGGCGACGAGGGACCGGCTGCTCAACAGTCTACTTCTTTCCTACCGTTTGATGGAAAATAGTATGATCTATTTTCACATATTTTTAACTGTTTTGTTTAATTTGTTTTCTTCCTTTTCTCATAGATTGAAATACTGTATGTTTAGTGAAACATACGTCGTCGGAGTAGAGGCATGTTGTATCGAGAGTTATTGCCTTAAGCAGACTAAGTTCAACGCATTGGTTGACAGTGGAACATCATTTACTTTTCTGCCAGAGAAAATATACGAAGATATTACTACAGAGGCAGTTCTTTTTATCTGAACCTCTATCTAAATTTCATTATCCTTTTTTTTTCTCACTGACATATCATTTTCAATAGTTTGATGCGATGGTAAATGCTACACGCACCAGCGATAAACGATATCCTTGGAAATATTGCTATAAAACCACTTCGGAAGCAACATCTGAAGTTGTTCCCTCTGTTACGCTAAAGTTCGACCAAAACAACAGCTTTACCATCCACAATCCTGTTTTCATGGTCTATGGAGAACAGGTTAGTACACGATGCTTCTGATATTCTCCACCTGGGAACCTGCTGATTATTTTTTATTACCTTTATCACAATAGATTATACGATCGTAAGGTTAGTGGATTACTTTTAGCTACAATATGTTAAACTTGGCAGTTTGCCTCCTTTCACGAGTCATATACTGTTGAAAATAATAAACATTAACACATTGAAAGGGAAGATTAAAATAATGATGGATGACAAAATATTAAACTCAATGATGTGATTCTGGAGTAGTGGAACTGTTTATTTGATCTAAATGACAAACTGTCTTGAACTAAGATCAGCTAGTTTTGGCTTACTGATGAGATTAAACCCTCAAGGATGAAATCTTGATGTAATGACTTTTCTGTGACAGGGAGTTGTTGGATTCTGTCTGGCCATACAACCTTCTGAAGAAGATGTTGGAATAATAGGACGTAAGAATTCAATATTTAAAATTTTCAATGACTGGTCATGACTGAAACTGAAGAAACTTATCTTATGCAGAGAACTTTATGACGGGATACAGAATGGTATTTGATCGGGAAAATTTAAAGTTAGGGTGGTCACACTCAAAATGTGAGTTCGATCTCCCCCTTTAAAATAAAAATTTGATGGTTACTTACTGTCCAGTGTTTATGTGAACGTTTCATTTCTTACATTATGAGAAAGTATCATCCATCTCACTTGAATGGCTGCAAAACTGTTTGGTTTATGGATGTTTGCTATATTTGGTGGACAGAGATGTAGCACAATGTAAAGTGAAATGGTAATTGCAGGTCAAGATCTTAGTGATGGAAAGAGAATCCCTCTCACTCCAAAAAGAACTCCACCAAACCCCTTACCAGCCAATGAGCAACAGAGTAGTCCTGGTGGTCATGCAATTGGACCCGCAGTTGCTGGAAGAGCACCCGCCAAACCATCTGCTGCCTCGCTTCGGTTTGTGTCTACTAGATCTTGTATCATAAGACTCTTGTTTTTGATCCTAATGCTATTTTATCATGTCTGAACTTAAAGTACAGATTTCAAATTATCATCAATGTGTGCATGTAAAGAAAATGTAGGTCTTGCCCCCATAATCAAAAGGCCCCAGTTTTTTGCTTCATCATATGTCAATGTGTTTCCTTGGGTCTTGTGTGCGCTTTGCGGCTGCGTTCTCTGGTTCGAAACCGAGGTCTATATTAGGAGTGGACACATGGGGTTCGGTTTTGAGTCCTTATCGAATCGAATGGAGCCGAGGATTCTTAGGTTTTTGGAATTGAAAATGTAGATAAATTAAGAACTAAATTGGTTGAAATGATTTAGCTTTAAACTAAAAATCTATTTTATTAAAATATATAAATTTAGGTCCAATTTTGGCAGAGTTTTGTGAGTTTGGTTGAACATGTTAAATAATGTTTTTTAAGGCTTCCTTAATTTTTAAAAGCAAAACAAATATTAGATTATTTAATTGAAATTTGCATAAATATAAATGGAGTCTTTTTCCCGCCAAAACTAACTGACTAAAAGCTTAACGGACAAAGCTTGCACCGACTTCGTACAACACGCGCCTCTCCTTTGGCGCGTGGTGACCTCGCCCGACTAATTGGCTAACTGCTTTTCCGACTCTTTATAAATTACCGTACCCACTCGGGCTTCCCCACTCTTGCTCCATCTCTCGCCGTTTCTGCTTCTTGTACCTTGATCTGTGTTTCCATGGCGATCTTGCTGCTATTTTCTATGATTTTCGTGATCCTCGCATCGTTCTGGATCACGAGTGTATCGGCCATTCACGGTACCTTCACAACATTATCGCCGCCGCAGCAGTCGCCTCCTCAACACCTTGAAGAAGACTCACTCTTCTCCCACACGGCTCATCTCCCGTCGGTTTTGTCTCATTTTGGCTTCCATGAGCTCGCAAGGGCTGCTCCTTCACTTGCTGACTCTTCCGGCAACGCCTGGATTGGACCTTCTACTTTGTTTGCTCCATCCGATGCATCTCTCCGCACCTGCTACTCTTGCTCCATCTCCAATCTCCTCCGCGAACACGTAGTTCCTGGTCTTTTCTCCATCGATTACCTACGCAAGCTCTCTTTTGGTACTAAAATCGAGACAATGAGCCCTGGCCGTTGCATTACTATCACCTCAGAAGGATTCAGTAACAGTAGTGTTGCGTCTAAGCTCTTCATTGGAGGAGTTGAAATCACGCATCCGGATCTCTTTAATAACGGTTTCGTGGTGATTCACGGCTTACAAGGCTATATCTCACCTCTATCTCCGTTCTCTTGCGAGGTTGAGAGACTTACCTCACTATCATTCCCGTTCCACCCAGATAGGATTCACCAACTCCATCCATCTGTGCAGCCAGCGATCATGCGTCTTATGCTCAGAGACGCAATGCTCAGACTCCGTAACAACGGATTCATCATCCTTGCGCTCGCAATGAAGGTCAAATACGAGGAGCTTGTTAGGCTCAATAACATGACTGTATTTACGGTCGATGACGTAGCAATTTTCACAGGTTCGCATTCTTACATCAGAAACGTGAAGTTTCACATTGTGCCGAACCATTTCTTGACGATGGCGGACCTCAAGAAGCTTCCCGTGGGAACAACTCTGCCTTCACTGGAGAGAGGCCAATCGCTGGTAATCACCGGCAACGGAGGAGAAAAAAAGGTGGCTCCGGTGAGGATCAATTACGTCAGTATCAAGATTCCAGATGTGATGCGAAACCTTAAGATCGTGGTCCACAGCTTGTTCTTTCCATTTCCGCATATTCATCCTGATACTTCCGTGTATGAACAAGTATTTAGCGAAGAAGCCAGCAGCGTAGATCATGTGGTGGCACATAAGACCGTGAAGGGAACGTGCGAGGCTAATGCTGAAGTGAATGGGATTTGTGGCTTGGTCCCTATGCCTCAGATTAAACCGACAGTGGAGATTGAAGATCACCATGGGGTGTAAGCAGTTCCCCCCCTTCGCCTTCTTAATAACCTGTTTCAAACTCGTGGTAACCTGTCTCACCCTCGAAATTGCTTCTTAAGTAGGTGACACGACTCTGTTCCGCTACTCGTTAATTCTGGTTTCAGAAACAATTTTCTGTATCCTGCAAACCAATTTTCATAAGGTTAGCCTAATCTACTCTGGTTGTAATGCTTTGTTCGTCGTGGATTGCATTCCAAGTTCTATGACGTGCTGTTCAACCTCTGTTTGCTTTCTTTCAAAATTTTATTTTACAGACTCCGTAATTAGTGATGATGGGTTAAAGGTAATTACCCCTAGGATCCCAACCAATACAGTATTAATTGTTCAAATTAGTAACTTCGTATAAAGTAATCCAACATTCTAGCCCAAATATTTTATTTGTAACTAATTTCTTAATTAGTGGTGCTAGATAAAGATAATTCTCTTAGGTCCGTTTAGATTTTAGTGTTCTCCAATTCTATTTGGATTTTCAAAATTATTATTTTTAATTTACTCTATATATTGATGTTTGAATAATAAAACTCATTATATCTTGATTTTCTATTAGTGAATTTCTCATTTACTCATAGTTTTTCGCCGAAAGAATTTTCCAAGTAAATTTCGGTGTTTATGTTTTCTACGCATTTTTCTTTTTCCGGTTTGAGTTCGATTCTCAACAAAAAAAAAAAAGAAAAAGGAAAAATTCAATTTTTCGTTCTTTGCATTGCTGCCTCCTTCAACCGAAAGAAGGAGTACCTCATTCCTCAACCTGTTGCCGCCGTTGCCGAAGAGAGGTTGAAGTTGTTCATCGACAGGGTTAGCCACCATCCGAGAAATGCAATCCTCCTCCGTCGCACACTTGGCCTTAGTTCTCCACAACACAGCAGACTATGTCTGTCATGCTCTTAAATTTCTCGTCATATATTTATGCGAAATGCGAAATACTTATGCATTTTTAAATTATTTTTTAACTTAATTTTTGAAAAAAAACCTTTTACACAGTGAAAAACTTTTTCGTAAAATACGTTATAATTTAAATACTTCAAAACACTGTTTTATAAATTTCTTTCATGCATAAAAATATTCATCAAAATATTATACAATTAACATATGCTTACTTTAAAATCTTGAATAATTAACTAAATAACCACGAAGCTATGAGATTAATAACAAAACAAACATTAAACAGTTTTTGCTAACAAATAAAACACTGAACTATAGAAATGGAACGAGCAAACATCGCTATCACGTTTTCTGTCAAAAATTTAATTTTTTTCCATAGTAGAAAACAAGTATTCGCTGTGCAAAGAGCATTTTTTGCAGCAGAATTGTCACATTTGTAGTTAAAATTTTAATTTTTTTGGCATCGGAATGCAAGTATTCGCTGTAAAAAGAGTATTTTTCGCAGCAAAAACGTGTCTTCCGCTACATAAAGTAAGTATTATTCCTTTTCTGCAGCGCAAATAGTATTTTCCATAGCAGGAATAGTATTTTCCACAGCAAAAATGTATTTTTCGCTTAATATTAATTAAATTGGTAATTGACTTGAAGAAACGCTCCAATTGGAAATGATTTTCAAAATTGAAATATTTTAATTATTTCTTGATTTATATATTAAAATAAAAATTAAGATGAGTAATGAATTACCAATTTTGAGATACTAGTCCAAATTATGGTAATTAAATACCAAAAATTTGAGAAACTCGTCAAATTTGGTAATTAATTACCAAATTATTATCATTGTAAGGTGAAATTAATTACAAAATTAATTAATTTTGAAATTAATTTCCAATTTAATTAATGTTATGCGGAAAATATACTTTTCGCGACAAAAAATACACTTTTCGCTACAAAAAATATATTTTATGTAGCGGAAAATAAATTACATCTCTGATTAAAAAAAAAGAAAGAGAATGTCTTTTCCTCTATGGTTGTTTCTGCTTATTTTAATTTTTTTCCAGTAGTTGTTTCCGAATTCATCATTCTTAGGTGTCTTTCTCCCTGACTGTTTAATTGTTTGAATCTTAAAAGAGTTTCATTTTTCAATCACTAGTATGTAGATATAAAGTTTTTTTTCTGAGTCTTTTGTGGTTGATCTATTTATTATGTGGGTTTTCTTCCCTTTCTTTTCTATAAATGATCAACTTCTTTTATAGAAAGCACTTGTTTTCAAACCTTCAAACCACTTTTGTTACACTTCAAATTCTTGGATTCAGTTTCGAAGGAAGATAAGAGATGTTTTTGTGGCTATGAAGGATAGTTTACTGGAGCTTTCATATAGAAACCATTTTTGTTGGTGTGTATGATGGAGGTAAAGGAAGGCAAACTAGAAAGCATACTCAGTCACAAATTCTAACAGAAAACGTGACAATGATGTTTACCTCGTTCACTTTCCATAATTGAATGTTTTATTTTTCAGAAATTTTTTTTTAGTGTTTGCCTTGTCACTGATCCCATAGTTCAATGGTCGTTTTGTTAATTACCCTAAAATCTTTCTACAAAATCCTCTATTATGAGTCAAAACCCACTGGTCAAAATCGCAGTAATAACCTCAAACGCTCCTTACGAGTATGCGCCATCAAATGGATCATCTTTCATGTCTTTAAACATGAGTCTCATCATCAAACTTCTTACCTATATCACAAGATTCATGTATGAGTCTAATGCTCAGTAAGTAATGCAGAAACAATATGAATATGATTTGTATTTTTTGTAAAAACATTTGTGGTTCTGTTTTACATTTTTCTTTCTCATTTTTTCTTCATCTTTCTTTTCTTTTATTTCATTTTATCGTTCAAGGGAAAGTAGGCATGACTATGGGAAACACATCATTTGCGTCTCATGAACTTCGGCGAGATAGTCTCAACTTCATGAGATCTCTGTTAGTTGTCACATTCATCATGCATAACAATCTTGCAACCTTTGTCGAAGTCCCTGTGGATGATGACCTCGCAACTTCATGAGATAAAGATAATTCTCTTAGGTCCGTTTAGATTTTAGTGTGCCCCAAATTCTATTTGGATTTTTAATATTATCGTTTTCAATTTACTCTACATATTGATGTTGAGTCGTAAAACTCATTGTATATTGATTTTCTATTAGTGAATTTCTCATTTATTCGTAGTTTTTTGCCAAAAGGGTTTTCCACGTAAATCTCGGTATTTATGTTTTCTACGTGTTTCTTTTTTCGCTTTTGCGTTTGATTATCAACAATTGGTATCATAGCAAAGTTCAGAGTTGTTGTACTCGGATCGTACGAATTTTGAGGTTTTGCAATTTTTGTGAAAAATTGCAATTTTTAGAAAAAGAATAACTAAAAAAAAGGAAAAATTCAAATTTTCATTCTTTGCATTGCTACCTCCTACAACTGAAAGGAGTACCTCACCCTATTGTCGCCGCTGCTGAGGAGAAGTTGAAGTTGTCCATCGACAGGGTCTGCCGCTGTCCGAGAAAAACAGTCCTCCTCCGTCTCACACTTGGCCTTAGTTTTCCACAACACAGCAGGCTTTGCCTATCACGCTCTTAAATTTCTCGTCTATATTTTTATGTGAAATGCAAAATACTTATGCATTTTTAAATTACTTTTTAACTTAATTTTTGAAAAAAAACTTTTACACAATGGAAAACATTTTTCGTAAAACATGTTATAATTCAAACACTTTAAAACATTGCTTCATAAAATTCTTTCATGCATAAAAAAACATTTATCAAAATTTTACACAATTAACATATGCTTACTTTAAAATCTTGGATAATTAATTATGAGGTCAGTGACAAAAAAAAACACTAAATAATTTTTTCTAACAAATAAAACACTGAACTATAAAAATGGAACGAGGCAAATATTGTTGTATTGTTGTTGTATTGTTATAGCATGATAGGATTGTATGCATTCATATGCATTTCATGCACCATATTTTGATAAAAGGAACAAAAATGGTTTTATGCATATGTTTTGGAAATGAAACAAATATTAATGGAAATAAATGTAACTATGTATGAAGATATGTGTATCATTGTGTTGGCTTCCCCACGTGGGCCATGTGGTGTCACTCTACCTTGTCAAGTGACATCTCTGACGTTTGCATGAGTAACTGAAACTAAATGAAAATGGAAATAAACGTAAATAGGTGTGAAGAGATGTGAGTTCTTGAGTTGGCTGCCCCACGTGGGTCATATGGTGTCACTCTACCTTGTCAAGTGACATCTCTAATTCCTAGATGGGTAACTGGAACTAAAGTTAAGTTAACGTAAAGTTAAAGTTCAAAGTAAAGGTAAAGGGAAATGAAAACAAAAACTGCATATGTTTTATAAAAGTTGTATAACATGAGTATTGCATAATTTATATCGCTTACTGAGCCTTAAATTCATAGTTAAATCTTGTGATGTAAGTAAAGAACCTATGGATTGATAAAAGCTTATAAGAGACACAGCAGATGTAGTATTGTGGTGTTGAGCTATTTCGTGCTGTTGGCGAACAGACTAGTGGAGTATAACTCACTGTAGCAGGTTTTATGATAACATGTTTTGGTTTATATCTTTTGACACTTGTGTAATTGTTTTCCAATAAATCTTAACTAACATATGTGACTATTTTCATACCTATGCAAATTATGTTTAAAAAATGTGATAAAGAATGTTTTCTAGTAGTTATAAGGAACGTGTTTTGAAGTTAAAAGATAAAGTCTTCCACAACAAACTTTAATATAAGAAATTAATTTAAAAGCGAAGTTTTAAATTTTATTCATTTTATAAAGAAAGAATATCGTGAATTGAAATGTTTTAAGAAAAAGGAAACGTTCGTTACATATGTGTGGAGTCCAAATCGAGGAAAGAATCAATCAACCAATAAGTATTTGCGGCAAGAAATAATGGGATGGTTTGGAAGTGATCTTGTGGCCTGAAGAATCTTCTGGTGTCGCCACATCCCATGATTGATTAAGGCAATTTGCCGACCTTTTCTATCCCTTCTTCCAAAACAACTCCCATACCCATGAAGAAATGAGACTCTATGTGGCAGTGAAAAGCCCAAACTCCAGGATTGTCTGCATTGAACCTCAAAGCAGTCCAACCATAAGGGTGCATAGGTACAGTATTCTTCATGATAGGGTTCACCAAATTGTAATTCTTTGGATCTTTATTGACATCAAACTTGCCCTCTTCATATCCCAAGACCAAAAAATCATGCTCGTGGAGATGCCATGGATGTGTCTCACTGTTATCTCAATTCATAGTGTTTGCATTTTGCAGAATTATATCTACTATTGAGTTGAAACGGTGTATGTATATACCATTACTAAGAGTAGCATTTTTGTTCGGAGCCTTACTGTAAATGTCATACGTGGCAGAGTCATATCCTTCAGGAGGTGGTGTCTGACTGAAAGCGTGGAGTAATTTGTACTTGAGAGTTGGAAGATAAGGGGCGTGAGACATAGTGAAAGAGACATTGTTCACTGACCATCTAAAATACCCATTTACTATGTTTTGGGCATTGAGGAACACAATCACTCTGTCTGAGGTTGGAGGAGGAGTGTGTATGTAACCTTGACGAGTTTTAATGGCCAGGCTTTGAGCTAATTTGGTTTTGGTATCATTCCAAACATGCATCATTGGTAGAGCTGTAGGTGGGGATTTCCGAGGATGATTTGGATAGTAATTGAGTATGGCCAGGCCAGGTGGGGTGGAAGAGGGTTTGCTGACAATACTGGTTGTGGCCCAGTAATTTCTTGAAGGGTCTTGGTCTGCTTTCACAAGAACAAAGTATGTTTCTCCTAAGTATATATATACAGATTTTGGACCACAAATGGCTCAATGTTATGCCCATCTGCTTCTACTATTGTCATGTTGTGACCCTGCAGGCAAAATTTTTTTTCTTAAGTAACTCCCAATAGTTTAATTGGGGGAGGGTAGTTTGAAGCCAATGCAGTGAGGCTAGAAACCCTCAATTTGTAAGTTTTTCCAGGTACTACAGTGAGCACATATGGAGAACATTCAGGGTTTTATGAGTTGCAAGCGGCGGAGCCAATGCAGGCAGCGTCCAAAGAAGAGCAGTTGAGCATTCAGGATATCATGTTCACGGTTACTGTATTTAGATATTCATTCTTACTGAGCATTAGGTTCCTAGCTTATAACTTGTGATGTAGGTAACAATACTAGTGGAAAATGAAGAAGGGCAGTTGATGAGGAAGCAAGATATTGTTATGGCTAAACTAAATAAGAATGGTTAAAGAAAAAGAATTTGTTTTATATGTATCAAATGTATACTCTTAATAATTGAAGAAAATAAATTTATTATAATACATTTCAATTTGTTTTAAAATGATTTTAAGAAGGTCTTCCACAACACGTTTGTTTTAAAAGAATTGTAAAGGAAAATAAAAAACGGGTCACTACAGTTTCATGACAATCTTATTTTGCATTTGTATTCTTTAAGCTAAGTAGATATTTACTATTTATTTATAAAAAACTTTTAAACTTGGTTTCTTGGCCAGAAATATATTTTAATTGATAAACTCTTCCGCTATAATGATTTTTGAAATATATTTTAAATTTTAAATATTAATTTAAAAAAGAATAAAATATAAATAAATATATTACAACAAAATTATAAAAAATGGAACTTACGGTCTGAAGAATCTTTTCGTGTCGCTACATCCCATGATTGAAGAAGGAAATTTGCCAACCTTTTCTATCCCTTCTTGAAAAACAACTCCCATACCATGAAGAAATGGAACTTTATGTGGCAGTGAAAAGCCTGGACTTTAGGATTGTCTGTTTTGAACCTCAAAGCATTCCAACCAAAAGGGTGCATAGGTACAATATTCTTCATGATAGGGTTTACCAAATTGTAATTATTTGGATCCTTATTGATATCAAACTTACCCTCTCCATACCCCAAGACCAAAAAATCATGTCTGTGGAGATGCCATGGATGTGTCTCACTGTTATTTGGATGCATAGTGTTTGCATTTTGCAGAATTATATCTACTGTTGAGTTGAAACGTAGTCTGTATATACCATTACTAAGAGTAACATTTGGGTTCAAAGCCTAACTGTAAATGTTATAAGTGGCAGAGTCATATCCTTAAGGAGGCGGCGTGTAACTGAAAGCCTATGTTAGTAAATTTCATACTAACAATCCTTACGTCCCATATTTAACGTTGTTGATTCGACCATAACAAGTTCACTAATTCGATTAAAGAAAACATTAATACCAACCTTGGTCCATGATAAAAGCTTTTGATGTAGATTGTGATATCGAACCTTTTGTTGCCTTAATCCATTTTCTTTAATTGTCTCTTTGATGATGAAGAAAACCCAAATATAGATTCTTTAATTTCAGAGAGTGTTTGAGAGTTAGAATGTAAGAGTGAGTGTTGTAATCTCTCTCTTGGTGATGAAAAAGACATCCTTACAAAGGTATCATTCCATACATACCCTTTCAATCATGTTTCTTTATTCACATCTCTTTAACTATACTTTATATACTTTAATAAGGTTAAAGAAAGGGAATTAAAACCCAATTAACTTATTGTCCTTTATTGCTTATGGAGCTTCAACGTCGTTTTTTGGATGCACTGCGATCAAGGACCTAGACGAGGTATGTGGCTGAAAAACATCACAATTTTCTTCTGTCCATTTCGTGCATTTTGCATATGCAAGGAGGTCGAAGGTACCAGTTGAGGAATGGGACCAAAAGAAAGAGTAAACAGAGCATTCTGAAGGTTTTTAGAAGAGAAGTGGTCGAGCCTCAAGCCGAGCTATGCGACCAAACGTGTGCAGAAATGTGTAACGACTATCTTCCAACAGTCGAATTTCTAATGAATATATTTGCAACGGCTGGAAGTGGTCAATCGAAAAAGATTGGGTCGACCGAAAATAGACAGCCTATAAATACATAGAAGCACTCCAGCTCCACAACGAAACCGAGACTTGAGGTGAAGCCCTGCCGAATTTTATACTCGATTCTATATTATACTTGTGAGCATTGTAATCTTACTCTCTCTATCCCAAACTTGAGATTTCAATTTGAGAAAGTTTGGACTAGTTTGTGAGCTTTCAATTTCCAAATACTTGTACTAAATTGTAAAGGGTGTTTCCTTACGAATTCGTCATATTAGGGTGATGCCTCGAAACAGTCAAAGACTCGATTGATACCTGGAAGCTCAATCAAATGGTGACTTCCCACAATAGTCAAGAAAAGGGTGACGCCCGGTAATAGTCATTGTGAAAGATTTTGTTGGCACCCGTAAGCCAATCTAGTTAAGAATCTCCAAGTGAGGCTTGGAGCGCGAATGTAAGTGGATTTTCTGAACTACGTGAACAAACTTGATCGTTAAAACTCTTCACTTAAAACACTTATCAATTGCAGTAGAAGTAATAAAATCTTTTTATGAAACGCAGTGGAATTAAAACAAAACATTAAAGAATATTAAGTAATTTACAAACCCTTTTACAAATAATTTCCTTTTAAATTCTTCAGCTCAACTAGCCATAAGATCCAGCCGTGTAAATCCTTCATCAACTGTCTTTGACCTGTTCACCTGTTTCTCATACGTACCTACATCACAAGACCTAACTAATGAGCCTAATGCTTAGTAAGTGATAGAAAGAAATGCAATGCAATGATATGCATGATCATACAATGCATTATAGAAGAGAACCGTATCTTTTCTGGAATTCAGGATGGAATAGGGTCATGTGGCTGAACCATTTCACTCTGACGAGGAGGTATATCCATCGGGGGTGTTCCACAGGTTGGTATCCTCACTTTTGTTAAAGACGTTGGGGGTTTCAGAACGGGGTAAAGGTGAACCCTAGATTGTAATACCCCAGACATATGTTTTCCCTGTGTGTCGATGTGTTAAATTTGGATGGTTAATATATATGCATATCATATCATATTTCGTGATAATACGTGTTAAATTATGCTTGTAAAGTATAAGGTTATTGTTGAAAATTATCTAAGTGTGAAAGTGAAGAAAAATGTGTATTTGTGGGTTTTTGGACGAAGTCCGAAAATTGAATCCAAAAACGAGCGCGGACGAGGGGGAAACGAATATGTACCAATTTTTGTGCATTTTCAGACGCGTTGGTCTCGTCCGAAAACTAATTCGGACCACTGGTCTCGTCCGAAAAGTTGGAAAATCTGTGAAACCCATTTATATTTCACCCTCCCTCTCTTCCGATTTCGTGTCTTACACAATGAAATCTCCCTCCTCCAGACCTTGCTGTGATGTCCAGTTTATCCTGGAGATGTGGAAACTTTCCACGTGGCAATGGGTCACTGGACCTCTTCCTCTTGAATTGGGTGATTTTGGCAGTCTCCTTTCTGTAGCTTATCCCTGTTGCAGTTGCCAACTCCTTTCTTCTCCCCTCTCTCCTCCGTCTATAAGAGGTAAGTTTTCCATAGTTACACTCTGGCTCTGGAAATTGTGAGGACATTGTTGTGAAGTAGTTTGTATGTGTGAAGAAATAGGTGGGTTGGGTGAGTGTAGTGCTATTTGGGGTGTTGCTCTACAGACATTGTTGTGAGGTCTGCCCACCGTGAGGTAAGAATTGAATTATTGTTTGAGTTGTAGATTTTCAACAGATTAAGTCAAGTTGGTTATGAATATTGAACTTAATCTTTATTGCCATATTTGCTAGGAAATACCAAGAGTTGAAGGATTTTGGATACACTTTGATTGTTGTTTTGCTTGTAGTTTGCTGCTGGAAATTTGAGGTAAGAATTAGAATATTGTAGTTGGCCAGAGGAGGCCCTACATTATGGGTTTTGAGTGATTTAATATGCTATGAAATGTTTTGCTTGAAAGGAAATGTTTTGTGGAAATTTTTGCTAGAAATTGGACCTGCTATACTTTCATTCAAACTGTCAAGCTTTGATTTCTTTTAGTGACACTCATGGACAGTTAAATTTGATAGTGTGAAACAATGAAAGTTTGATTTGATGATTGTGGAAATCCAGGTCTGTTTGACGTTGCTATATATTTGATAGTTGCCATCAACTGTGAAAAGACATGAAATTAGAGTTGAAGTTGAAGTTACCATTGTTGTTACTGTCAAAGAGAAAGGATAGACTAAAACGTTGAGATGATAGGTTGGTTGATGATATGAACTGCTCTTATTAAGTATAATTGCATTGTAGGCATGTTAACAACTTTATTGACCGGATTAAATCTGGAAATCCACATGGAATAGTTGAGATAGACATTAGTTGAATCCTGTTTTTAATTGGATCTGGATATGCTTTTACCTTGCTCATATTGGTTGAATGAATGCCTCAAAAACTTGCAATGTCTTGTCTTACACTAAACCTAGTTATAATGACAAAATGACAATGCTTCAAATTGAACTTATATTTGTAAATCATATTTGGAATTGTTATGTTCTATTGTGTGTTATATTTCCTTGGTTTATGTTGTGGCATTCATGCATCACCCTAGGATTTATGAAATTGTTACATATTGTATGTCATCCCAATATATGTAAATAGTTATGTGGGGATTCGAGAAAATTGGGGATGGTTCTTGTGATGACACCCCTATTGGAGTGCCTACTCCCACGTAGGGGGTGGTGAGGTACGATTAAGTCACGGGAATCTTAAGATTCTCAATTCTCTTGTTCTGAAATCCCCAATGTCTTTAACAAAAGTGATCGGTGATGGTATGTAGTGACACCCCTATTGGTGTGACTCCTCGTCGGAGTTACGATTAAGCTACATGACCACCAGAAGTATCCGACACTCTGGCCCAATAGAAAAGATACGGTTCTTTTCTGTAATGCATCGTATGGTCATGTATCATTTGCCTTGCATTTAAATTCTGATTCTTGCTGGGCCCTAAACTCATTGTGTTCCCCGTAATGTAGGTGACTATTATGACGAAGATAATGTACCAGTTGAGAGGAGGCATTCCAGGATGACCCCTCGTGTTATCAGCCGATTTGACCTATTGGGTGTGGCTCATGTGGTGTGGTACTTCAGTATTTTGAAAAGGGTATTTTGGTAAATTGGTATAAGTAATATTTTGAGGATTTCGAACATTTTTATTTTGGGACTTTTGTTAAAAATATTAGAACTATGTTTTGAACCTCTATTATTATTCCGCACCATTTACTCTGATTTCATTTTCTTCTAAAATAGATTTCAAATGTTGAATAAATTAAGTGAAAAATTTTATATGAGGCATTTTTAAAATAAGGAAATATGGTTTCAAATTATCAGGTCGTTACTAGATTCCACGTAGCTAACTCATACACCGCTCCCTATGTGGGAGTATCCTACCGCATGGAATGTGACCGATCACCCAAACCCCCACACGCCTATTTACATATATTAATTATGTCATGCAATATGTTCGTAAATACATACAGTCTCATATGATGATATAAATGTCTAATAAACATATCATTAAAAGAACACACAACATGCAATCCTAACTCTTGTGAAGTAGGGTCCGAAGACCAAAGCAGAGTACGTATCAACTTACCTGGAGAGTCGGAGACACGTTCTAGCACTTTATCTTTCTTCTTTTAATACTTTAAAATAATTAAATAAATAACCATTTCAGTCCCAACAGCGGAAGCCAAATATCAACATTTCCAATCATTACTGCAGTAATCAATCAAGGACTATTCAAACCCACAATCTCCAAGACATACATATCTACATGGTATTATCTATTTAAACCGACCGAGAACATTTCCATCACTCAAACACTAGCATGCATACAACAACCAATATTTCCAAGTGTTTGCATTTATCAACCTAAGAGCAAGAATTATAAAGAGCTTATACTCAACATAGGAGCATACTAAGCAAGGCTGAAAATAAACAGAACTTTCCTCCATCACATATTTTAAAACATAACTAAACAATAAAGCAACCAAAGTAATTCCTTTCTCTTCAATGAAATCTTCACAATCCAAACTATTCTTCAACCAAATCCATAAACATAGAAGACATTCATTAATCTAGGCAGCATACTCAACCCAAATAAAGTATTCACAACACTTGGCAGTAACCACAAGGACCAAAACCCACTTGCAACACATATTTAAGCCATAAAAACCTCTTACTTTCCTTGAACACTTTATCCATAAAAATCCATAATTAAAACCTTAAGCATTTACCTGAATAAGTCCACGAGGACCCAATAGCAAAGGTAGAGAAGGCAGAAGTTCCCTGCACCTTCTCCTCTACCCCACTGTTTTTCTCATTATCCATCGTTCAATAGCAACCCTCCAATTCTCTAGAGAGCCTCACCACAACACACCCGAGAGCAGCTACAGAACCAATCTCTCCCTACATTCCAGCGTCACTGCCATGTCTATATAGGTAGAGATGAAGCGTCACAGCAGAGAGGATTACACACTTCAAAGGAAGGTGGTCCACTTACCAAACTCCATGTGGAAAGCTAGCCAGAGGAGCAGTTGGAGGAAAACCAGCTCTGGTCTGGTCATCATGAACACACGGGTCACGGTTCACCCCTGCCTTTGCCAACTTGTCCTGCCCAATTCATCCCTGAAATTTTCTTTACACATTCAACCAACTTTGTCCAAGACAGGATATCAGGAGAAGAAAACACAATACAAACGAACGATTTACCTCAACAACGAATTCACAGCACCCAATTTCGCACTTGGCCAACCCTAGCGCAAAATGCCCGAGCTTCCAATCGCTACGTTTCCATCCATGTTCACGTCTATTCCTCACCGCGAAGCAATAATCTTGCGAAGGAGTTTCCTCTTTGCCAAATTGCTGAGCCCGAGCTCCCGACGCCCTCTTCTCCCTTCATCCCTCTTAGTTTCTCTTTTCTCTCAAATGGCCGAAGGCCAATTTTGTTTTAAAAGTGCAAACCGAACTGGTTTGAACTGAACCGATTTAACTCCAACTTCAACTTCAACTGGTTTCTTCTTCTTTCCTCCTAATTTATTTCTTCTTTTAAATTTATAAATACTCCTCTTTCCATCCTTCATTTTAATTCTCCATTTATTTAATTTCTATAAATTCATTATTCCAATTAATTCCTCATTAAATCTTCACATAATATTCATTAAATCTCCTACATTTTAATCCAAACTAATCCATTATTTCTTTTCCCAATATTATCCCCATATTAATTTGATTAGCCAATATAAAATTTCTATAATTTATAATCTAACAATTATATCATTGGTAATACCAAATTATTCAACTAATTCGAATACCTCCAATTACTTTCAAATTTATTCTTTTTAAATTTCGATATAAAAAGTCGAGATATTACACTAAGTGTAGATATTTAGTTTGGATGTTGCAAAAATGGGTAACATGGTATCAATGACGTATCCTTAGGTTTTGAATCCCTAAAGTAAATGAGTAATAGTGTGGTGATGTTACAGTCCTTGGATTTCAAATCCCTAAACTTGCCCAGGGTATATTTGTCATTTGATTTCATGGGTTGTGTCGTCAGTGAGCCTTGCTCATCAGCAACCCTTCTTATTTGTTGATTCTTCGGGTTGTGTCATCCCTAAGCCTTGCTCGCAATCAACCCTTTTTATTTATTTTTATGGGTTGTGTCATCATTTGAGCCTTGCTCGTCGATAACCCCTGGTGACGCTGTTGTATCTTCGGATCGCTGTCACATTTTCCTTTCTGGCTTATGAGGCGCTGTCCGAAAACAGTCGCCATCTTTCTGTACATTTGTACAACAGTCGCCAACAACTATTTCTTTATTCTTTATATATATATGAAAAATGAGTCATTATAGTTCATGACAATCTTATTTTTCATTTGGATTCTTTTGGCTAGGTAGATATTTACTATTTATTTGTAAATGACTTTTAAATTTGAATTCTTGAAAAGAAATATATTTTAATTGATAAACTCTTGTATGTAAAGATTTTTGAAATATACTTTAAGATAATTATCAATTCACATCTTAAAGTTTATGACTTTTTTTATCTGACGCTCTATATTTTTAATTTCTAAATCTAACGTCTCCAAGATTGCACAATTATCAACAACATCCTCTCCCCGTACTATCGTTAAAAAAAAAAAGCCAACTCAGCACGTATCTCTTTCCTACTCGGATCATTGATGTTTTCTCTTTGGTTATAATTTCTGCAATGTTTTTCTCTTTCTGCAATATTTGGGTTTCCTCTTCAGTTCTCTTCTTATTCCCCTTCTCATCCTTCGTTTCCTTTTCTTTCTAGTTTCGGCAATGTTTATAAATTTAAAAATATTTTGTAAAATTACATAAAAACAAAAGTAGGGAGAGAAGGAAGCCATTTGAGTTAGAACTTTAATATAACTTCAACAATCTAAACATGTCATATATATCATATTAAAGCATTTTAGATCAAGTGCGAAAATTAAAACGAAATACCTCCACCCATTGAAATCAAAACAGGGACATCCACTTTCCCTCCTCTTTCAGAGTTTCTTCCAAACCAATCGATTTCTAGAAATGGTGTATTTTCTGAATGAAATCAATGGATTGGGGAATCTCTCTAGTAACGACACTCTCTGTATTATAAAACTTTCTCCAATATCTTCCATCAAGACCTCTGGAGCAGCTTTTATAAAAGGGCACATTTATTTCCAATAAAGTAAACAGTTTTGACAATGAAAACTGTCCAAAAATCAGACCAATTTTTTTCGGTTCATAATTGCCAACTACTTCCAACATTCTCTCACTTGGTCTGCATTTGCTTATTCACTGTAGTAAGAAAACATAATACATGAATCATAGCGATAAATTCTCTATATGTTATTGAGAATTATCTTCCATGTATTACAATGTATTATATTCCTTCTTTATTGCTCATAGACTTAATGAATAAACCTTATGTTTATTCGAGGTTCATCAATTGAAATATATTTCTCAAACTGAATGTGTACACTTTAAATTTTATAAGGAGAAATATAATAAGAAGAGTTATAAACATTCGTTCTTACAATGAAAAATTATATAATGGACCTAAGTCCCATTTTAACCAGATGATCCTTAAATTTTAATGGTGGCATGCCCTTAGTCAAAGGATCGACGATCATCAATTCAGTGCTTATGTGTTCAATGACCACTGAACCATCCTTAACACGTTCCCTTATAGCCAAATACTTAATGTCGATATGCTTACTTCGACTACCACTTTTGTTGTTTTTAGTCATAAAGACCGCAGCTGAATTATCGCAATATATTTTCAGCTGTCTAGAAATTGAATCAACGATTCTAAGCCCTGAAATGAAACTCTTCATCCATACACTATGCGAAGTAGCCTCAAAATATGATACGAACTCAGCCTCCATAGTGGATGTGGCAGTCAAACTCTGTTTACCACTCCTCCAAGATACAGCTCCACTGGCTAACATAAAAATGTATTCTGATGTTGATTTACGAGAATCAACGCTGCCAGCAAAATCTGAATTGGAGTATCCAATCACATCCAGTCTATCTGTCCGTTTGTAGATAAGCATGTAGCCTTTGGTCCCTTGAAGGTACTGTAACACTTTCTTTGCAGCTGTTTAGTGGTATTTACCAGGGTTACTCTGATATTGACCCAACATCCCAATAACAAATGCAATGTCAGGTCTTGTGCAGACCTGAGCATTCATCAAGCTTCCAACAACTGAAGCATAGGGAATGTCCCTCATTTGCTCACTCTCAAGATCGTTTTTCGGGCACTGGTTCTCATGGAACCTGTCACCCTTCACTATGGGAGCAACACTTGGTGAACAATCTTTCATCCTATATCTCTCTAAAACTTTATTGATATAATTTTCCTGAGACAATCCCAAGCAACCTTGGAATCTGTCTTGATGAATCTTTACACCAATGACATAGGAAGCATCACCATGTATTTCATATCAAAGTTTTCAGAGAGAAATTGTTTCACTTCATACAATATACCTTTATCATTAGTTGCAAGCAAAATGTCATCCACATATAGGACTAAGAAACAAATTTTGCTCCCACTAACCTTCTGGTATATACATTGGTCCATAATATTCTCTACCAAACCAAATGAAGAGATGACATCATGAAACTTTAAATACCACTGACGGGAGGCTTGTTTCAATCCATATATGGATTTCTTAAGCTTGCATACTAAATGCTCACCAATACTAGAGGAGAATCCTTCAGGTTGTTTCATATAAACCTCTTCCTCTAGTTCTCCATTGAGAAAAGTCATTTTCACATCCATTTGTTGTAACTCAAAATCAAAATATGCAACCAATGTCAAAATAATGCGAAGAGAATCTTTCTTAGATACAGGAGAAAAGGTCTCTGTGTAATCGATTCCTTCTCTTTGTGTGAATCTTTTAGCAACGAGTCTTGCTTTATATCTTTCGATGTTGCCTAATGAGTCTTTCTTAGTCTTAAAGACCCATTTACAACCTATGTTTTTTACACCATCAGGCAACTCGACAAGATCCCAGCCTCCGTTTGAATTTATGGAATTCATTTCGTCTTTCATGGCATCATACCATTGACTTGATTCATCACAACTTATAGCCTGTGAAAACGTCTCAGGATCATTTTTGGCTCCTATATTATAGTCTGATTCCTGTAGATATGTCACATAAACAATAGGAATAGCTGATTTTCTTTCTCTAGTAGATCTCTTTGTGTTGTTCCAACATTTTCTTGAGAAATTTGTTGTTCAACAATTGCTGGAAATTCCTCAAGAATGCGATCAACTGAATTATTATTAGCAACTTGTGGAATATCATTTGTTGATTGTTCTACACTCGTTTGAACTCTAGGAGTGTTATGAACAACAGTCAATCTTTCACTTGAGTTAGAGGGTTGAACATCACTGTGATCTCTTTCAGAAACAATATCCTGAAATTGATCACTCCCATTAATCAAGTCATTCTCAAGAAATTTTGCATTTCTTGATTCCGCAATCCTAGTGTTGTGAGATGGACAATAGAATCTATACCCTTTAGACCTCTCGGCATATCCAATGAAATAACCACTAATGGTCATTGGGTTTAGCTTCTTTTTTTGTGGATTATAAATTCTCACTTCCGACGGGCATCCCCAAATGCGTATATGTCTCAAACTCGGTTTCCAACCTTTCCATAACTCAAATGGCATCTTTTCAACAGCCTTGGTTGGAACTTGATTTAATATATACACTGCCTTCTTAAGTGTATCCGGCTACAAGAAATCTGGAAGTTTGGAGTTGCTACGCATACTCCTCACCATGTCCAATAATGTTCGATTTCTCCTTTCTGCCAGACCATTTTGATCCGGAGAACCGGACATGGTGTATTGAGCAACTATTCCATGCTCTTGAAGAAATCTAGCAAACAGACCAGTTGCTTGTCCATCCTCAGTATATCTACTGTAATATTCTCCACCTCTATCAGTCCTCATGATCTTAATTTGCTTACTGCATTGTTTCTCTACTTCTATCTTGAAAACCTTAAAGGCATCCAATGCTTCATTTTTGTTCTGAAGCAAGTAGAGATACATGTATCGTGAGTAATCATCAATAAAAGAGATCAAGTATCTCGGACTATTTGAGTCCATGACTGGACTACAAATGTCTGAATGTATGATCTCTAAAATCTCTGAACTCCTCTTAGCACCTTTCTTAGATACGTTGGTTTGTTTTCCCTTAATGCAATCCAAACATGTATCGAAATCAGTAAAGTCTAAAGTACTAAGTACTTTATCATTTACTAATCGTTTAATTCTCTGTATGGAGATATGTCCCAATCTCTGGTGCCGCAACATAGAGGAATCTTCATTTGTAACACATCTTTTATTACCAGTGTGAACATACATAACATCATGAGTAGTATCATTTTTTAAATCAATAGAGAAAAGACCATCAGACATTGTACCATTTCCAACAAGATCAGATTTGTAAAATAAACTGAAATTTACATCTGAAAACGTAAAGGAAAATCCCAAGGGTACAAGACTTGAAACTGAAATTAAGTTCCTAGAAAAACTAGGAACATACAAAGTCTTTTCTAAAATTAAAATGAAACCACTGCTAAGAACTAAACTGCATGTTCCAACAGCTTCCACATGTGAACGCATCTTGCTTCTAGAATAGATGCTCTGTTCACTTCCCACTGGTTTCCAAAGGTTTTGCATACCCTGCAAGGTATTCAAAATTTGAATTGTAGAACCAAAATCAATCCACCAAGTGTTATAAATAATGAGCCATATTAGATTCATAACAAATAAATGAGATTGAAGTACCTTTTCTTTCAAGCCATACCTTAAATTTGATGCAATCTTTCTTCATGTGCCCTTTTTTGTCACGGAAATAGCACTTGATTTCTTTCTTGATTTCACCAGATTGGATTGGTATTTTACCTTTCCCTTTATCTTTCTTTTTGGCTTGTGTCTTTTTCTTTCCTTGGGTCATCATTAATGTACTACTCCTCTTTCCATTATTACCCTCCCTTCCTCTTGAACACACATGGTCATCAACTCATTAATAGACCATTTATTCTTATGTGTGTTGTAAGAGATTTTAAAAGGACCGTATGGTTGTGGAAGAGTATTAAGAATGTAGTGCACTAGGAAAGAATCTAACATAGCAACCTCAAGTGTCTTAAGTTGAGCCGCAATATCTCTCATTTGCATGATGTGCTCATGCACACCCGTAACTATAGTGAGCCTTAATGATGAAAATTTAATGATGAGTGTACTTGCTAGTGCCTTATCTGAAGTTACAAATTGCTCTTCTATAGCCTTCAGCAATGGCACAACATCAGTATGTTGCTCGAAAGAACCACAGATACCAGCAACGATCTTAGTCTTTATGAACATCACACTAAGGCGATTGGAACGTTCCCAATGTTCATAAAGAGCTAGATCTTTTGGAGTGCTGGTCGGAGTTATAATAGGTTTGTCTTTTCGTATAACATAATCAATGTCCACATATCCCAAATGAAGAAGAATTCTCTCCTTTCATACTTTGTAATTTTCACCTCTCAATTCAAGTATATCACATTTAATATCAGAGAAACTGAATGAATTTATAGCTGCAAAAAGTAAATAACATGCTTAATTGAGGCAAAAACTGAATATCATGCTTTACCAATATAAATCATGCAATAATAATGAATCTAGAAACATAAAACTTGCCTGTGGGCTAAAGTTTCAATTTAATAAGATTCATTTCCACCGAATTAAGAAAACTATCAAGTTATATCCTTTTCTTAATTCCTATGGGTAATTAAGAAAAATAACTTGATATTTTATTGTAATTAATTAAATAAATACAATAAAATTTCTTGTAGGATAAATTTTACCACATTTATAAAATTAATTACAATAAATGTCATAATGCGATTTTTAATACTTACTATATAATTTTGTCTAATTAAAGATTCTATGGATACTCTTCAATTAACTAAAATCATATTAAATCACTCGACATTTGTACTTATTGTCATTATTATTAGTCTGCTTTTATACAAAATTATGCATACAAATAATGCATACAAATAATGCATACAATAACAATTAAACGTAATTAACAAGAGTATAATTAACAAAATTTAGTCTTATTAAAAATGAGTTTATTGTATATCTTTTTATAACATGTAATATCAAATGGTCCACATCATCTGGATCATATAACATTTATTCAAAACTAATAACCAATTGACATGTATATCCAAATGGTCCACATCATTTGGATGATATAGCATTTATTCACAACTAGTAACATGTACATCCAATTTGAAATGACATTTATGAAAAATAGTAACTGGGACATTCTAGTTGAAAATATCATGTTTCATATATAGTAACAAGGACATCCTGAGGACATCCAACTATTTGAAAAATGGTAACATCCATGAGTAACAGAGACATCTAATGGATGCAAATGACTGATGAATCATCCTTTTTTTTGAATGGATGATAACGCCTTCCTTTTAACAGACGAAGACGACGAATGTCTCATCCTAATGGACGATTACAACTAACGTCCGTTTCTAAATGATTTAAAAACTTTGACCTCGACTTTCAAATTTCCTAATTGTCTCAAATTTCCTAATATAACTTCAACAATCTAAACATGCCATATATATTATATTAAAGCATTTTAGATCAAGTGCGAAAATTAAAACGAAATACCTCCAGCCATTGAAATCAAAACAGGGACATCTGCTTTCCCTCCTCTTTCAGAGTTTCTTCCAAACCAATCGATTTCTAGACGATGGTGTATTTTCTGAATGAAATCAATGGATTGGGAACCTCTCAAGTAACGACACTCTTTGTATTATAAAACTTTCTCCAATATCTTCCATAAAGACCTCTGGAGCAGCTTTTATAAAAGGGGCGCATTTATTTCTAATAAAGTAAACAGTTTTGACAATGAAAACTGTCCAAAAATTAGACCAATTTTTTTCAGTTCATAATTGGCAATTCATAATTGGCAACTACTTCCAACAATTTGTTCATAGCCCCGATCGAAGCCTTGTTTCTCTCTACCCAAAAAACAAAGAGAGAGAATGCGTGGAGGTGGAGGAAGAAAGGACCAGATGGCCAAGGTGGAGGAGAGAACCACTGTCTCCTTCTTCTTCATCTTCTCCTCCCTTAGAACTATCAATAGAGGTCTCCATTATGCCGTTAAATGATGAACCCTTTTGGAAAACCTTCGCCGTCGATGGGTTGCTCATCGGATGAGGAGAAGGCGATTGCTGATAAGGGATTTTTTCTCCACCCATCGCCGTTGACGACGCCGCGTGAGGGGGAGCCGCAGCTTTTGCCTCTATTTCCCGTGAAGTTGCCGAGGGTTTTTGGGTCTTCTTCTTGGCTGGTAGAGTCTCACACTTTGGAGAGAATTTTAATGGGGTTTGCTTGATTCTCCATAACTCAGTAAAGATCTTGCTTCAGCTGTACACTTTGATCTCTCTTTTTTCACATAAAATGGTAAAGGTCTCTGTTTCTATTCTCTTGTTTTTCATTTTCTCTCTCTAATACAAATTACTCTATTTTTCTTCCCTTATTGCAATTGAGCTTGCTTTGAAGTTTCTTCTTGATTAGTTGCAAAAAAAAATTTGTATTTTTCATTTATAGTGAGAGATGGAAAGATGAAATTAACAGAAAATCTCATTCACTGTTGTGAATGATCACTCTTCTTCCATGCTCACAGAAGGAAGAAGATCAAATCATAAAAGCTTATTCTCGAGAAAAACAGAAGAAGACGAAGGCACCATTTTCTAATGCAATTGGCAGAGTTGGCATTTTTTTAACCGTGTATTGACGGGAGGGTGCAGGTTGATAACTGTTAAACTGTGTAATTTTGATGTGTTAAATTTAAAATTTTAAAGTCAGTTAAAAAACAGATCTATATATTTTAAAGTGTAAATTGATAATTATCCTATATTTTAAATTTTAAATGATAATCTTAAAAAGAATAAAATATAAATAAATATATTACAATAAAATCAAATGTATAAAAAAGGGATATTAAGGTCTGAAGAATCTTTTGGTGTCGCCACATCCCATGATTGATGAAGGCAATTTGCCGACCTTTTCTATCCCTTCTTCAAAAACAACTCCCATACCCATGAAGAAATGAGACTCTATGTGGCAGTGAAAAGCCCAGACTCCAGGATTGTCTGCTTTGAACCTCAAAGCTGTCCAACCATAAGGGTGCACAGGTACAGTATTTTTCATGATAGGGTTCACCAAATTGTAATTCTTTGGATCCTTATTGATATCAAACTTACCCTCTCCATACCCCAAGACCCAAAAATCATGCCCGTGGAGATGCCATGGATGTGTCTCACTGTTATCTCGATTCATAGTGTTTGCATTTTGCAGAATTATATCTACTATTGAGTTGAAACGTAGTCTGTATATACCATTACTAAGAGTAGCATTTGGGTTCGGAGGAGGAATGTAAATGTCATAACTGGCAGATTCATATCCTTCAGGAGGTGGTGTTTGACTAAAAGAGTGGAGTAATTTGTACTTGAGAGCTGGAAGATAAGGGGTGTGAGGCATAGTGAAAGAGACATTGTTCACTGACCATCTAACATACTCATTTACTTTGTTTTGGGTATTGAGGAACACAATCACTCGGTCTGAGGTTGGAGGAGGAGTGTGTATGTAACCTTGACGAGCTTTAATGGCCAGGCTCTGAGCTAATCTGGGTTTGGTATCATTCCAAACAGGCATCATTGGAAGAGCTGTTGGTGGGGATTTCCGAGGATGATTTGGATAGTAATTGAGTATGGCCAGGCCAGGTGGGGTGGAAGAGCGTCTGCTGACAATACTAGTTGTGGCCCAATAATTTCTTGAAGGGTCTTGGTCTGCTTTCACAAGAACAGAGTATGTTTCTCCTGAGTATATATACAGATTTTGGACCACAAATGGCTCAACGTTATGCCCATCTGCCTCTACTACTGTCATGTTGTGACCCTGCAGGCAAAAAGTTTTTCTTAAGTAACTCCCAATAGTTTAATTGGGGGAGGGTAGTTTGAAGTCAATGAGAGTTACCTCTATTTGAAAACTGAGAGCTGATAGAGCAGTGAGGCTAGAAACCCTCAATCTGTATGTTTTTCCAGGTACTACAATGAGAACATATGGAGAACATTCAGGGTTTGATGAGTTGCAGGTGCCAGAGACAATGCAGGCAGCGTCCAAAGAAGAGCAGTTGAATCTACCCTTCCCTTGTATTAGAAGTGACTGAAAAGGTATGAAAAAGAAGAATATTTAAGTTGATATTATTTTATGTGTAAATTATTAGTAGTCTGATTGATGATTGCTCGCTCACCTGAGGCTCTCCGACCCAAACAAAAGGAAGGGAAGACAATCCAGTGGATTGGGTTTGGGTGCTGTTGTGATACCAATCGTTGAGGATGATGCTGCGATCATAATCATAAACGAAGGGCTCAGATTCTCCGTCAGGAAGTGACACTCTAATTGATCCGTAAAGCCCTTCTTCTCTCTGCATCCCGTAATGAGCATGGTACAGGTACGTCCCTGGCTGTTGGTACATAACACATGAGAAAGTCATTAGCCTCTTCTATAATTTGATCCTATTTTAAAGGGTTTAGACTGTGATATTGGACTTACTCTATCGACCACAAACGTATAAATGAAGGTGTCCCCTGCAACAATTGGGCATTGAGTCACCCCCTCTGTTCCATCACTCCATGGCGTCCCAATCTGTGAACACAACCCAACCAACAAACTCAGCAAAAACTCAAGTTTCAGACAATTGTCTTAGTTTCATCCGATAGGAACGGAGCGTACCTGCCGGATTCCGTGCCAGTGGATGGCGACGTTTTCGGTGGGCAAACTGTTTTTGAGTTCGACAACAATGGTATCGCCTTGCTGAGCCAAGATGGTCGGCCCAGGAGACCTTCCATTTATGGTGAGAACAAGCTTCTTGAAACAATCAGGAGACCTAAACTCATACTTCACTTCCCATTTGTAGTGCCTAACTCTTCCTTCAGCAACATCTATGCTCATAACCAAACCCACTAACACCCAAAAAAACAACATTTTCATCCTCATTATTCTAAGCTGAAACTCTCGATGAGATGAAACGGAGCCCTGCTTTCTCTGCGATTGTCATCCATGGCTTCTTCCCCATCTTTATATTCCGTTGTGGTCGTATTAAGACGCTACGCTTAGTTTCGTAGAGGGTTCTCACCGGCTGTATATTATATTATTCAACATAGTTGACTGGACCCACGAAAGCAATCCATTATTTAATAAAGACTTGGTCTATAAATAAATAAATAAAACAAAATCGCGTGGACTGCCTCGGATGGTCTTCTTTCTAGATATTTTCATTTTCAAAAGCCTAAAATAGAAAGAATAAACTTATTTTTTTTAAGAATTAGGGTGTGCAAACCAAATCGAAACCAAAAAATGGAACCAAAATTGGTTGATTTGGTTTGGTTTCGATTCGGTTTGCACACCTAAAAACCAAAGTTTGGTTCCTTTTTAGTAAGAATTGAGTTGTTTCGTTCGGTTTTTGATTTTGGTTTCTCAAGACCGAAAAATCGAAACCGAACCGTATATCCAATTTAGGGTTGTTCTTCCGTTCTTCTTTGCGTTCGCGATGGCCGATTCATTCTGCCATTCAATCTTCCTCTTCCAGTCTCCACTCTCCAAACTTTTAGTTCTCGTCCCTTGTCCCGCCAGTCATCATTATTTGCTGTGAGTGTTTGATCTTCTTCGTAGTTCGTCTTTGAATTTTCGTCGTTCGCTGTGTCTTCAGCGCCCCAACCACTAGACTATTCGCTCGAGCTCCATATTGCAAAAGGCATAGACGAAACTTGAGCTCCAGATCGCTAGACTAGTCGCTACTCTACTTTGACTCTTGCCCAGTCGCCCTCAACCTTCGCCAGTCGCCTCTCGCCTCTTGCTCAGTCTCCCTTAGCCCCTCAACCCTCGGACTCCAGTGAAGGTAAAATGAAGGGAAATATGATTATTTCTAATTGTAGTGATTGCTTGATTCTAAATGTGATTATGGTTTTGCTGAGATTTTGTTGATTTTGATTATGCATCCAGTTCAAATTTTAGAAATCTGATTCTTGTGGTTCATAATCTTATTATTGTGATTTTAGAAATTTGGTTTTGCTGTCAGTTCTCTTCGCGTTCAGAAGACCGTGATTGTTGTGATTGTTTTACTGTGATTATTCTGCATCTTGTCCAAAATGTTGTGATTTTTGGAAATATTAGCAATATCCATGATTGTTATGATTTTAGAGATTACTGTGATTTTTGAAAATATTGAAAATATCCAAACTTACTTAGTGATTGCTGTGAGTTGTTTTAGTTTAGCATGTCTTAATTGTGAGTATTAGTTTAGCATGTTTTGGATGATGGATGTTTTCTGTTTTTGTCTAAATGGATGATGGATGTTTTGTGTGGGCTTGAGCTTCTATAAAAATTGATTAATGGGTGGTTAGTCTTTTAATTAATTTTGTGGGTTTAAATTAAAGTGGAAGGAACAAGATGAATATTGGAAAAGAAGAAGTAGAGGCAATTGTGTGAAGGGAATGAGGAATTTTTATAGTGTTTTTATAATATGATGAAGAATTTTATTATTTTTATATTAAAAAAAAAAACAAAAAACAGGGTATGCAAAACACGAACCCAAATTTTGGTTCGGTTTTAAATAGCCGAAAAACCAATTTTGGTTTTTGAATGCCAAAATCGAAACTAACCGATTCGGTTCGATTTTATATCATAATTGAATTGAACTGAACCATGAACACCTCTATTAAGAATAATAACCAAATGCAAACAAATAAATATTAACATTAAAAAAGTTTATTACGTCATAATCAAAATATAATATGAGTTTTGTGACTAAGTGACTCAAGTAACAAATAGACTGAAAATGTAGATCTTCCAATTGCCCTTTTTTTAATCGGTAACATCTTTTCAATATAAACCACAGAATTATTAGATAACAGAACATATATTTGTTATCACAACTATGACATCATTGTTATTACGATATATATAAACCATTATCATTATTGTTATGATATATATATAGTAATAATAATAATACCCAAGTTGTAATAACAAATACTCTATATATATATATATATATAATTATATATATATTTATTTATTATTTTATAATAATATCTTATTATATAGATCATGATGTAATCAACTACTAAAATAAATTTAATAAATTAAATCATCCATTCTACGTTGATTTTTAATAGGAGATTATAAATATAACATTATAGTTTTTTTTTGTAGTTAAGAGAGAATTACAATTTCACTTAAGAGTTTCAATGTAAAATCCGTTATTTTTATATTTATATTTTTTTGGAAATTTTTTTTTACATTAATCGAAGTCAATTTCTTTGCGTTGACCATGTTTGTGCTGCGTGTCATGGGTTTGTGGTCATGTGTGTGGTTTCGGTCAATTGGTCAAATTCATGAAATTTCATGTCATTGTGTAGTTAAGTTTGCGAAGTGTTTTTGGTATGTCTAAGCTTTTCTCGTTTTTGTTTTGCTTAACATTTGGTTCCTTGTCGGACGAGTTGGTTTGCAAAGTTTATTTAATATATAATATAATATTATATATTAAATAATAAATAAAATTTATTATTTTATGTATGTTTTTTTTTGAGGAAGAGAGCTTCCTTCTGTCGTCCATGTGCGAGAGAGAAGAGGGAGACAATGATGAAATTTTTGTTTCATCATTCGTGTTTGTAGCCTTCCCACCTCCAAGTTTTGTAAAGATCTTTGATAGTACGTTAACTCTAACCTTGTTCCCTTGTTAGGTTTTTCTGCTTGAAATTTTTGTTTTATTTCAGTCTCGGATTCGAGTTTGGAAACTAGAATCCTTTGGGTATTTCTAAGTTATTATTGTAGATTTAGTGTTTGTGCAGGGTTTTGGGTCGATTCGCAACAGAAAAGGGCGAGGAAATGCAAGTTGCCTTGTGGGCACCTGTAGTGGTTCTAACAAGCATGCTACTTGGTTTCTCTTGATCATGTCTTGTTGATATACCAAATAAGTTTTAGTATATTGTTTTATATCGTCTTTCATTTGAGACCAATAGTATCATCTCTTTATCAGAGCATAAGTTCGCTACTATCTCGCATGACCAGCCCACAAGGTGCTATGACATTCTCGTAGTAGAGTTCATTGTAGATCATTGCTCCTGGGTATGTAAAGGCGACTACCTTTGTAATGCCTCGCGTTTTAAAAATCTTTTATTTGCTTATATTTTCAGTCATAAAATATTTCGTTTTCTTTATTCTTAAAACGTATTCAATTAAAACATATAAGAGTAAATCAACAGAATTATTTCAAAACATTATTTATAAAAAGTGCATTTATTTTACAAAACGTTTGGAAAGCTAACGGTCAATTACAGTACAAATCATTACTGAAATAAGACCATTATTTAAAATAACACTTTTATTTCTTTTAGTCATAACCCCTCATGTCGAATCTGGTTGATAACCTAAAGTCTCTTCTGGTAATGTAGTACCCGACTTTTTATATCAGAATTTGATAAGGATAATTGGAAACTAATTAAGGGTATTTAGATTTATTGGATAATTATCGGGTATTACCAAGGATGCTATCGTTAGATTATAATTAGGGAAATTTATCAGACGATAATTAAGGATTTAAATTAAAGAATAATAAAATGAGATTTATTGAATTTTTTGAATTAATTGGAGATTTATTGAATATTAAGTGGAAGATTGGATTAAGACAAATTAGTGGGAATTGAAGGACTAAATGAATTTAAGTGATTAATGAGGGGATGGTGAGTGAACCAGTTTTGTTGTTTGGTCCAGTTCACCGCGTGATTGGTTCGGTTCATGAATTAGAAGAAAGAAGGGGGAGAAGATTAATTGAGATTAAATTAAGAAGAAATAAATTTGAAGGAGGAAAGGAATCGGTTGAAGGAAATTAATTGATGGAAAAAGGGAAACTGAACCGGTTTGGTTCATGGCTCGGTTCGCTGGTTCATGAAGAAAAGTGAGGAGTGAGTTTTTGTTTTTTTAAATTGAAGGAGAAAGAATTAAATGAGAGAATGAGAGAGGGAGAGGGGTCGCGGACCGCGAGAGAGGGAGAAGAAACGAGAGGAGGAAGAAGAGAGCGAGATCGACGGCGAAGAGGAAGGAGATCGAGCGAGGTGACGGTGACGGCGATGGCGATGACGGGTCCGGCGTGCGACTCTAATTGGGTGCGGGCTGCTGATCGTCGGTGCGGCATCCGTGGGAGCAAACCGTGCGGGCTAGGGCATGGGTTTGTTCGGCCCATTTTCAACCGCGATTTGGGGTCGTGATTCCCTGGCCAAGGTAAATGTCTCAGTTGATGTTTATGATTTGTGTTTGGGTGTTCGAGTTATTGGACAATTCATTGGATGATTTTCTTGGGTGAAAAACGCAGCAGTGGGGGATTTCTGAATTGGGCAGTGAACTGCAAACCGTAGGCATTGAAGGTCCGGATCTGTTGGTTTCGCCATATGAACCCAGTTGGTTTTGTTCTGCCGACACGCACAATGGGGAGCACATTTGATGGAATTGGTTGAAGAATTAAAGAGGAGACAACCCTCATAAGAGGCTATCGACCCGCATAAGATAATGGGGAGATGCTGTCGGGTGAAAGTGTTGAGCTGAGAGGAGAGAAATAAATGGCAGTGGTTGGGGTGTTTAAAATGGCAGAAGTGGAGTGTTCTGCCATTTTCCCCTGTGTGACCAGGGTTGAAGAAATGAAGAGTTGAGTGCTCTCTAGAGCTGATGGCCGAGAGTGTTGGAGCTGAGCTTCGGGTCTGCCCTGTTGGTGATGTTTTCTCCTCTGCTGTTTCATCATTTGTTTCTGTTTTCGGATGTTAAATCACATGTTGATATTGAGTAGTATTTTGGGATGCTGTAGTTAACTTTGAGATGTTCAGCTGTTGTAAATATTCTGTTGGTTTGATTCTGCAACTATGAATATGTTGGATGTAGCTACTACCTTTAGTGTTTTCGGTTCTGGACATATTTTCTGTGATTTCGGTTCTGAACATATTTTCTGTTATTGGATGATAAACTGCAATTGGATAGAAATGTTAAAAAGGGGTTGTTAATATGATGTTTTGGGTCAATGCTCTGTTACTTGGATTGGTACTCTGTGGTGTTAGTTCAATATAGATCTACACTTTGTTAGTTAATTCTGTAAGCATCTATATGTTAGATTTGGGTTGTGCTGATGGAAAATAAGTTGTTAAGTTGGATTAATGTTTTGGGTTTTGATGCTGAATAATGAGTTTGTGATTTTGTTGTCTTTGGATGTTTAGATTTATAGTTCTAGAAGTGGTTTTGTTGGGAAAAGAAGTATTTTGTGAGTCACTGCTTCATGGTCACATTCTGTTGGTATTGAATTATGCACAGTGGTTTGATTGTTAGTTCTGATGTTTAGATGTTACACTCTGTTAGTTAGTCTGCTGATTGGATGAAATAATGAAATGCCTCTGTTGTTCTTAAATGCTCACTGATCAGATTAAAGTATACTTTGGACATAAACTTGTTTCATCGCAGCTTTGATAAGATACTCTGTTGGATTTCTGAATGAAGTTATTGGAGGGAATAATTTGTTAACTTCGCTAATTAATGGGTAAAATCATGTTAGTCTTTGCTATGTGTTGAACTTAGTTTTTGGACGCTATCAATCGAGATTAATTGATTAAGAAGAGTTGTAATTAATGAAGCGGTTTCGTTTAGGAAACTCTAGTAAGCGACGTATAAGAATTTAAGATAGGAAAAGATGTTGAGATTAATAATGTGATTAATTGATAAATTAATGATAAACGCTATTTAATTATGAAGGTATTGAAAGAGGAAAAGAAGGATAACGACTAAGTACGAATACGCGATAAAGTTTCAAGGTAAGAAATTGAGTAGAGTCGTTGGCCGGTGAAGGCCGTACACCATTAGCTGAGTCGTTTACTTTAATTGTTTGTTTACGTTTCCACTATGTTGCTTTATATATATTATGCCTATGCAAATCGCACATTATTAGTTTAATTTCTAAGCATGTTTAGGATCGCACATTATTAGTTTAATTTCCGAGCATGTTTAGGATCGTATGTTATTAGTTTAATTTCCGAGCATGCTTAGGATCGCACGTTATTAGTTTAATTACCGAGCTTGTTTAGGATCGCACATCATAGTTTAATTTTCGAGCATGTTTAGAATATTAGCATGTGATTATTGTTTCGTTTAAACTGCCAAGCATGTTTGTATTGTTACCGCTTTCCTTAAGTTGCCAAACATGTTTAATTGTTATTATTTCTTCTAAATTACCAAACATGTTAGAATGTGTTGCCATATTTAAGGTATTAGTAGCTTACTCTTATGCCCCTTACTTTTATATATATTTGTGATTTCTGCTTCTTATTTCATACCTTTATATCATGACTATTACTGCTTTCCAATGACATGCATCAAGATAACGTTTCTTATGTACATGCATCATGATAATAGAAACAAGTAGGGAGTGCCACCTTGGGGTGGTACTCACATGTACGATGTGAGGAAAATGAACGAACGAAATGAACGAATGAAAGAATGAATGAATGAAAGAATGAAAGGGAGTTGGGGGATGGATGGGTAGCGGTTCTAGTCTGGCATCTAGAAAATGCCCCTACATTGTCGGGAACGGGACCTAGTTGTCCACAGAAGGTTAGATCCGACCAACTGTACCATCCCATATGGGTCCTTCAATCTCTAGCTCGAAGTACGAGTATAGAATAAACGAACGAAAGAAAGAACGTAAGAAAAGATTGGTTTGGGTGACCCCCATTCCAAAAGAACTAAAGAGAGGCATAAACATACTACATAGCTCATTTCTTACTGTGCCTCAAGCTCACAGTTGCTAATGGTGTAGGTTTATGCACGAGAAAACGATGAACATAAAAAAGGAGCAGTTGCTGAGGGATTTGCACAAGTGGGACTTGTAGCTGGCTAGGCTAAGGAAAATAAAAGAGAAAAATAATTTGTAATTAATAAGTAATTATTTGTTTAGCATTCCTTAAATGAATTTCTTATGCTTCCGCTATATTTTAAGAAAAGATTTTATAACTGTCGTTTTCCAATACTTATAACGATTTGCATAACGAATGGTTTTAACGATCCATTTTGGCAACTGATATTGTTTTAAAAAGAGATTTCTATGGTTTTATAAAAGTTTAAATTTTACGCATTTTTAAAAGGTTACGAAAAACTGGGTCGTTACAAGTAATGCATCCTCCTCCACATGAATATCATCTGCATCATGGGTAATACCATGAGCCTAACGCTCAGCAAAAAATATAATAAAGTGCTTATATTTATGCTTATGCAATGTTTATGTAGTCGTTTTCCAGAAAAGAACCTAACTTTTCTTCCTTTTCATTTCATCATCTCCTTTATGTTTCCTTCACATTTGGTTGGTGTGGACTAACCAACTCCTTCCCTACATTGGTGGAGGATTCCATCAAGGGTGTTCCCACCTACGATCGTCATCATTTCCTTTACATTTATTGGTCGGTGTGGACTAACCGACTCCATTTCTACATGGGTGGAGGATTCTATCAGGGATGTTCCCACCTATGACCGTCATCATTTTCTTTACATTTATTGGTCGGTATGGACTAACCGACTCCATCCCTACATGGGTAGAGGATTCCATCAGGGGTGTTCCCACCTATGACCATCATCATTTCCTTTACATTTATTGGTCGGTGTGGAATAACCAACTCCCTCCCTACATTGGTGGAGGTTTCCATCAGGGGTGTTCTCACCTACGACCGTTATCATTTCCTTTACATTTATTGGTTGGTGTGGAATGGGTGGAGGATTCCATCAGGGGTGTTCTCACCTACGACCGTCATTTGAGGACTAAGAGCAGAGATACATCTGTTGATCTGTGTAGACTAACTGACTCCAACCTCTACATGAGTGGAGAATTCCATTAGGTATGTTCCCACCTACGATCGTCACCCTCTCTCTCAAGCCCTCAAACACCCCTTTTTCCTTTATTCATTTCTTTTATTTATCATATCATGCATATGTCACATTTTCATAAGCCTTATTATGATGCATGAATAATAGTTCATAATAACTATTTCATAACAATCCTCGAAGCATACAATTCACAACAATTATTTCATAAAAATCCTCGAAGTATACAATTCGCTAAAGCATTAAAAATAGTCCTGTGATGCATGGCCACCACTGGCCACCACATCCTATTTCTTATCTTTGAAGATTTTTTCTTCGTTCCTTAGCATTTTTAACTCTTTATCCTTTCTCTCGTTAGTACTATTAAAATAATATTTACTTATTAATTATAATCCTAACTTTGATACAATTATTTATTATTTTATTTCTTTTGTTAATCGTGAATAGTACCGATCAATAATATTCTCAAGAAATAATGCCCTTAACAATCTCCTTAGAAAGAATATCCTTTCAAAGCAAGTTCCCAAGAAAGATTGAAGGGTTACAATGGTCCACTTAAATACTAGTCCCTAGATAGAACTTACTTGCACAGTACAATTACATTACTAATATTTTCAAATTAATTTGAACTAATATTTCTAAAATAATAGTGTGATAATAACAATATTATGAACTAATATTTATCAACTAGATTTATCAATAACTAAAGAGGAACGAAATTGTTACAAAAAATCTAAGAGGCGATCCCGTAATTTTCCTCCTGTTGAAGATTCTGAATTCTCCTGAGTAATTCTGTTCACACAATTTTTCACTCAAATTATTCTCTCTTAGATTCCTCACAAAACCTCTTCCATCCCTTTTCCCCTTTCTCCCTCTCTCTCTCTCTCCTTTCTTCCTCTCATTTCTCGCCTCTCTTTCTCTCCTTTTTCTCATCTCCTCATTGTGTTTTCTCTTTAGCAAGAATGCCTCTATTTATAGGCATTTTGAAAGCTGGAAATTCAACCACGTGTGGAGAAGTTAGGCAGAAATTAGGTGCAACATTTGTTACAAAATTTTCTATCAGCATTCAGTGAGTCCGGTCACATCATGCGACAAAATGCGTGACTCCGACCGGAGTACTGCAAAAGGCCTGCACCCAGACAAACGTGTTCAGTGCTGCCTCATCAATAACCAAGACGACGCCGTTTCCATTCCATTTCTTTCTTCCTTTCTTTATTTACTTTATAATTTATAATAAAAACCTAAAATGTTCAATGTGTAAAATTCCCAAATTTGTAACACTAAATATTTTCTATTAGATTTCAAACGCTACATTACATTATTAAAATTATTTATACAAAAAATATGGGCGTTACATCGTTTCCCCGTTAAATTAAATTTTGTCCTCAAAATTTGTGGTACGGAAAAGCTTCGGGTATCTCTCCTCCATATCTTGTCTCCTTCCTCAAGTTGCTTCATCAAATGTGTGATTTTGATGTAACATGTTCACTAATGGGATTTGCTTAAGTCAAAGTTCCTTAATCTTAAAGTTCAATATCCAAATTGGTTTCTCCTCGTCACTCAGTGTTGCTTGAACTTCAATATCCTCTTGTAACACCAATTGCTCGATCATGAACACATTTTTTCAGCATTGACACATTTAAAACATTATGGATCTCATCCATCGAAGGTGGTAATTCCAATTTGTTGGAGGTCTTTCCAATCCTTTAGTTACATCAAACGATCCAACAAACCTCATAATTCCCTAGAAAGGCAAAATCTTCAAAAACACCAAGTCTCCTGGTTCAAATTTTAATTCCCTATGTCTGTGATCTGCATAACTTTTCTAACGGCTTTGGGCAGTTAACATCCTATGCTTAATAAGACCTACCATTTCCGTTGTTTGCTTAATAAAATAGGGGCCTAGAAGTTAAGCTTCACCAACCTCGTTCTAATATAACGGAGATGGACACTTCCTTCCATACAACGTCTCATAAAGTGTCATTCCAATCATGGAAGGATGTACAACATTATTAAAACTATTTATGCCATCAATAGTGTTATTTTTCACTGTACATTTTAGTGCATCCAGGGTGAATAAAAAAATTAGAAGAGTGAGCTTCTACCAAAATTTCTCATCGTAAAATGTTATTTCTGGGGACATACCATCTGTTTTTGAATTTAATGATTCCTTCACCAGAAACAGAGTAATCAAATTGGTCTAATAAATTTTTTATCTGATTCAAGGCTCACAAATTTAAGTTGTCTATCTGTACTTCTTTGATTTTCTCTAATATAGTAGGCGTTAACGTATAGCTAAAAGAGTGGAAGCCAATTGAGAGGTAACTAATTTATAACGGGAAAACAATTTTTAAAAAGTCTTTAATAAATCTTTTGTAATATCCTACAAGGCCAAGAAAACTTTGTACTTCACCGATGTTCTTTGGTTGTGGCTAGTCCAAAATTGCTTGAATCTTAGCTGGATCAACAACTACGACATCTTTAGAAATGACGTGACCCAAGAAGTTGGTCTTTTTCAACCAAAATTCACACTTAGAAAATTTCATATACATTTGGTGCGCCATTAAAATTGATAAGGTGATCTCTAAGTGTTCTATATGCTCTTCCTTCGAACAAGAGTAAATTAATATATCTTCAATGAACACAATTATGAATTTGTCCAGAAAATCCTTAAAGATGTAGTTCAATAAATCCATAAATGTTGCAGGTGCATTAGTCAATCCAAAAGACATGACCAAGATCTCATAGTGTCTATATCTAGTACGAAATGTTGTCCTAGGAATACCATCAGTTCTGACCTTAAATCGATAGTGTCTAGATCATAAGTCAATTTTGAGAACACATAAGCGCCTTGGAGTTCATCAAATAAAACGTCAATCCTCGACAAAGGATACTTATTCTTCACGGTCACCTTGTTCAACTTCCTATAGTCTATATACATTCTCATCGAATCGTCCTTCTTCTTAACAAATAAAATAGGGGCACCCCACGCCGAGGAGATAGGCATATAAAACCCTTGTTAACTAATTCTTCAAGCTGAGTTTTCAATTCCTTCAGTGCAACGGGTGCCATTTTGTACGAGTTCTTAGAAATAGGTTTGGTGCCAAAATACACATCTATTACGAATTCAATTTCCTAATTCGGTGGCAATCCTAGTAAATCATCAAGGAAAACATTAGGAAAATGTTGAACTATAGGGATGTCATCAACCCTCAAAATAAGGAGCAAAAAATGGTTAGTGATCTTCTTGGCCTGGGCTTTGGAAACTGGGTCTTGTGGTGCATCACCAGAAACCTCTATAGTTGACCTGAATGTTGACATAGTCAACAAGACATGGCAACAGTCGACTAGAACCATGCAGTGGTCGGCAAGACATAACTATAGTTAACCAAACAAGACAACAGTCAACTGAAATAAAGTAGTGTCTGACCAGGACACAACAATGGTCAATGGAGTACGACTGCTATCACCCAGGACCAAGTATCAGTCGACGAAACTCAAATGCGATCAAGTGGAAATCAAGAAGAGTCAAAAGACACAACTACGGTCGACCGGGTCCATAGCAGCGGTCAATCAAACCCTGTTGCAGATGCCCAAAACTCAACTACGGTCTACTGAGCTCATGCATTGATCGACCATATCCTATTGCAGACTCCTAAACGCAAAGCGCATGACACGCACAGACATCTTGAATCTCCAGTAAATGTCCCAAAAGCATCCCGTTGTCGACCGAAACTCCAGTGTATTCGACTGGATATAAGCCGTCATTAATAGACGCTCTTGAACACTTTCTCGGTTGACCGTACCCAACTAACAGTCAATGGTACATAGACCATCTCGAACAGAGGCCCTCAGACACTTTCTCGATCGACCAAACCCAACCAACAGTCAACCCAGAAGAGATTCTTCAATGAAAAATTGCAAGGCAACTCGCATTCCCTTGCCATTTTCTTCAGCGAATCAGCCCAAAACCCTGCACAAACACTAAATCTACAACAATAACATAGGAATACCTAAAGGATTCTAGTTTCTAAACTTGAATCCGAGACTGAAATAAAACAAAAATTTCAAATGGAAAAACCTAACAAGGAAACAATGTTAGAGTTAACGTACCCTTAAAGAATCTTTACAAAACTTTGAGGTGGGAAGGCTACGAACATGGATCTAAAGTCGGAACTCATTCCCGTTCAGGTCTCTCCCTCTTCTCTCTCACACATGAATGACAAAAGGAAGCTCCCATTCTTTAAAAAAATATATACAAAATAATAAAATTTTATTTATTATTTGATATATAATAGTATATTATATATTAAATAAACTTTTGCAAACCAACTCGTTGAACAAGGAACCAAACATTAACCCATACAAAAATTGAGGAAAGCTTAGACTAACAGAAAACACTTCGCAAACCTAATTGCATGATGACATGAAATTCCACAAGTTTGACCAATTAACTAAAACCACAAATGTGACCAAAGACTCGCAACATGTGGCAAAGACCAAGTCAACGCAAAAAAATTGACTTCGATGAACACAAAATTTTTTTTCAAAAAAATATAAAATATAAAAATAAAGGATTTTACACAGAATCTCTAATGGGAAAATGTAATTCTCTTTTCACCATCAAAAAAAAGTTATAATATTATATTTAGGGTTTTTTTTATCTGTCACCTGAACTATAGACACTTTTTTATCTATCACCTTATGGTTTAAAAATTTGCAATGAACACCTTGTACTATGCAACGTTTTCATCTGTCACCTTCTGTGTAGCGCCGTTTGTTTTAATTTACAGAAGCCCTCCCGCACTCCCAGCAGCTCCTCTTCGCCCATCTTAAACACTCGCTCCTCTTCTCTCCGAAGCCCAAAGGTGAAGACGAAGAGAGCCCATTCTTTGCGAACCAACCTCCGGCTGGGCGAAGAAGAACCCTGCTCTGCGAACCCCTTCTCTGCGAACCCCTGCGCTGCGAAGTGAATCGATCCCCTTCCCTACGAAGATCGAAGACACTCGTCTGGCAACCCCTTTGCTGCTCGATTCTTCTATTTCTGACGAAGATACACATAAGGTATGTACACATTGGATCAGTGAAGGTTACTGATTGTAAGTGTCTCCATATGCTATACCATTTTGAATCTTGAAATTGTGGTTTTCTTTCTTCTAGGGCACCATGTCTATTATCTTGCTTCCTGTCATGGGATTTTGGAAAGATTATTGAGAGATTTGAAAATAGTTGATTGATTGATGAATTAAATCTTATCCCACTGTAAATCTGTTTTTTTTTGGGGTTGAAGATTTATAGTATAATCGATTAGTGTTGGGGAATTCAATTGCTTTATTAAATGAACTTTGATGGACATGCAGATTTTATTTATTTTGGAAACTTTCTACTGCTTATGTTCATTTCCTTGATTATGCTGCTGTGCCTTCAATTTAAAGAGATGCCTTCATTTCCTTTAAATTGAAGGCATGCTCATGGACAAGCTGATGTCCAGTTCCTTGATTATGTATCTTCATCATTTTTGCTGTATGTATGAGCTTGATATGTGTTCTTTGGCCTACACTCCCACTTTGTGAGCTTCATATGTGTTCTTTGGTCTACACTCCCGTATATATGCTATATACTGTATTTTTATTTTATTTAATTATTTGTTCTGTTTTCATATTGATGCTTCCCTTCACTAGCTACTTTTATTCATAGTGGGTTGCATAGCAAAGAGAAAAATCATTCTGCTAATTGTACTTCTGTATAATCTGATTACTTTGATAGTAATTTGAGCATGCCTTATGTTCATATGGCATGCCTTCATGCCTTATGTATAATCTGATTACTTTGATAATTACTTTGATAGCTACTTTTGTTCATTTCCTTGATTAAAATCATGCCTTGATGTATAATCTGATTACTTTGATGATTACTTTGATAGCTGCTTATGTTCATTTCCTTGATTATGCTGTTGATGCCTTCAATTTAAAGAGATGCCTTCATTTCCTTCAATTCTACTAATTGTACTTCTGTATAATCTGATTACTTTGATAGTAATTTGAGCATGCCTTATTTGGGCATGCTTTTTCAGTGATAATTAAGCTTGTTTCATGCCTTATTTGGGCTATGTACTGCAGATAAATGATCGATGATGCCTTATTTCAGTTTTTAGTTTCTGTATATATGCTATATACTGTATTTTTATTTTATTTAATTATTTTTTCTGTTTTCATATTGATGCTTCCCTTCAATTTGTATCCATTTTCATATTTAATTATTGATTCCTGCCAGACTGCATTGTACATTCTCCTTCTGGACACAAATTGCTTCTTATGATACAAATTGCTCCTTCTGTACTTCTGTAACTTTTTTTATTAGTTATTGCTCTATGATTAAACTATCGCGTGATTCTACCACTTGAATTGTTACAGAATGCCACGTGATTCTACCACTAGTAACAGTCAGTACTCATGAAAGTCTTTTTCGTTAATATTATAGATTAGTCAATGTTATTTTTTTCTAACATTTTTTGTCCATGAGTGTGTTTCATGTAGATGTTTTAGAAGTTGCTGCAAATGTTACTTGTTTTTGTAACATAAGAGCTGCCATACGTACATCTTGGACACGAGCAAATCCTGGACGAAGATTTTTCGGGTGCCAAAATTATGAGGTATAAATTATATTTTGGGAATGTGGCATGTAGGAAGCTTTTATACTACACTAAACAATTTCTTTTTGATCATGTTTAGAGAGGAAGTGGAGGATGCAACTTCTTTGCATGGCATGATGTAGCAATAGGCGTGCGGGAAAAGAAGATTGTTAATCGTCTACAATCAACTGTCGCACAGTTAGAGACTGTTAATAAGAAGCTTACAAGAAAATGTCGAACTTATTTATATGTATTGTGGATTGTAAACATTATTTGGTTTGTAGTCTTTTATGCATTTTGTGGTTATTGTAGAAGTTGAATTTGATTGGTTGTTTATGACAAACTTGGTTGTAACGTACTAAGATATGCGATCGAAGTTTAATTATTTAGTTTTATAAATCTCAAATGGATGTTATACAATAATACAATAACATCATCGATTTCACTATTCAAAATTTAAGACAAGAAAAAGCTTTATAAATCTCAAATAGATGTTGTACAATAGTACAAGAACATCATCGATTCTACTACTCGAAGTTTAATACAAGAAAAAGCTTTATAAATCTCAATACACTGTGCGGCATAAACGTCTGGTACTTTCCAAAGATGAGTCTTGCAATAGAAGTACATAATTATAACACAAGTAAATGGATACAAGTAAATGATAATAAGTAAGACAAATGGAAACATACTTGTGTTCCAACATCGCTTGGCAAATTAAATCCCATGAAGGTATCACGTGCGGTTGATACTTGTGTTCCTTTACACTTCCGGCTATTGTGACCAGATCTGTGACATTTACCACATTTCAATTGTTTATTTTTCTAACTCACTGAGGTCTGACTATGTGGCTCATCTGCGTCCCTCATTCTTTTCTTTTTTGGTCTACCTGTCTGGCGCTTAAATGGTAGCGGGTCTATCGGATCCAAGTCTGTGTGAGGCCACATCTCAGGACCATTAAGTGGATGAATGAAATGAGAGTACATATTTAGAAAGGTTTGACGATGGTAATATGGATGCACAAATTCCTCAACTTTCTTCCTCATAAACAGTAGACATGGAATGACGTGTACACATGGTATCCCTATAAGTTGCCATGTAGAACATGTGCATGTTTATTTTGCCAAGTCTACAACATATAGCGTGTTAGGATCACTTACCTCAAAGCGGTCTCCTCCTGCAGGTATGGGGGACCAATTTCGAGAACTATTCATGAGATTATCAAGTTTTTTCTTTATTCTTGGACATAGTAAGCCTGCACACTCTTGCATTATACTATACTTATTGGCTATGCGTGTCATTATCAACTTTCTTATTGTTTCCAACATTGTAACAATTGGTTTATCCCGAGCAGGTATAACTAATGCATTAAAAGACTCACTTAGATTATTGAGAGATATGTCACACTTCGACAAATGACTGAATGCATGCTTTGCCCAGAAGCGTGGGTGTATTTCTTTCAAATGATTGTATGCCACGTAATCGACAAAAGCTAACTTCTTCAACTCTTGCTCGAAAGCATATGCCGTTGTTGCATAAGAAGCATTCATCATTGCATCCTTTTAGATCTTTTCACAAAACTTTGCTTTGAAATTGGCATACATATGGCGTATACAAAATCTGACCTCGACTTGCAACACAAGTTCTTGAAGTGTCGGTACTAGACCCTATATTCAAATAAAGTATATGTCAGATAATGAAAATAAAATGAAAATTTTTGAAAATTCTAAAACAATATCTTTTGTTGATCAGATATGAAAGTCCATCCAGCACCGTTAGCAATCCCCAAATCTATCTTCAACAACTCCAAAAACCACTTCTAAGAGCTTTTGCATTCACTTTCCACAACAGCTATAGCTACAGGATATATTCCGTCATTTCCATCAATCCCAACAGCTGTCAATAACTGACTTGGCCACTTACCTTTCAGGTGACACCCATCCAAGCAAAGCACTGGTCTACCACTAGCTAACAACCCTCTTTTACATGCATCAAAACACATGTAAGCTCTTTTGAATGTAGGAGGCAATGACAAATCTATTCTATCTGCACTAACAACAAACGTGCTTCCAGGATTGGCCATTCGAATCTCCTCTGCGTAAGACCAAAGTTTTTTATATTGTTCTTCAACAGAGCCATCATTCACCATCCGGGCTATGACTCTGGCCCTATATGCAATTGTTGGGTTAATACTGACATTGTAATCTCATCTCACTGTGTCAACCATGTTAGAAATTTTCCAATCAGGTTGGCCTTTAATTCTTTGCACATACTTTGCCACCACCCAGCTTACAGAAGCATGCCTTTTTTTCATGCTTCGTGCGCATGTGTGAACATTTTTGTATGTCTTTATCTGATATGTAGCTTCATCATGCATCTTAGATGCATGCAATCTCCACTTACAACCATCTTCACATATTGCTGTTAACCGTGTGACTTCATTTTTAACAAATTGGACATCGTGTTCATTCCTCATATCGCTTTCCACCACCAGCTCCTTAATTGCTGCAAGTGAGCTGAACTTCATTCCTAATGCTACTTATATGGAAGTAGATGCAGATGTGATGTCAGTATAATTCTCCTGCATCTGATAATCTACCTCTACACTTGATTCATTTAGCGAGTAAAGTTCTTCATTAAGACTTTCAGAAGTTGATATACCCGCAACAAGATCCCCAACAAGATGCAGCCCCTCGCTAAAATTCCTTCCATTATTTAATTCTATTGAAAGATTGTCCATCGAATAAGACCTGCCACAAAAAAAATTTAACAAATGAATGACAAGCTACATTATTGCTAATACAAAAATCATTGAAATAAGATTATACATAAGTACAGTTAGCAGAACACATATGAAGCTCACAAAGTGGGAGTGTAGACCAAAGAACACATATCAAGCTCATACATACAGCAAAAATGATTAAGATACATAATCAAGGAACTGGACATCAGCGTGTCCATGAGCATGCCTTCAATTTAAAGGAAATGAAGACATCTCTTTAAATTGAAGGCATCAGCAACATAATCAAGGAAATGAACATAAGCAGCAGAAAGTTTCCAAAATAAATAAAATCTGCATGTCCATCAAAGTTCATTTAATAAAGCAATTGAATTCCCCAACACTAATCGATTCTACTATAAATCTTCAACCCCAAAAAAAAAAAAAAAAGATTTACAGTGGGATAAGATTTAATTCATCAATCAATCAACTATTTTCAAATCTCTCAATAATCTTTCCAAAATCCCATGACAGGAAGCAAGATAATAGACATGGTGCCCTAGAAGAAAGAAAACCACAATTTCAAGATTCAAAATGGTATACCATATGGAGACACTTACAATCAGTAACCTTCACTGATCAAATTTGTACATACCTTATGTGTATCTTCGTCAGAATAGAAGAATCGAGCATCAAAGGGGTTGCCAGACGAGTGTCTTCGATCTTCGCAGAGAAGGGGATCGATTCACTTCGCAGTGCAGGGGTTCGCAGAGAAGGGGTTCGCAGAGCAGGGGTTCGCAGAGCGGGGTTCTTCTTCGCCTAGCCGGAGGTTGCTTCGCAAAGAATGGGCTCTATTCGTCTTCACCTTTGCGCTTCGAAGAGAAGAGGAGCTAGTGTTGAAGATGGGCGAAGAGGAGCTGCTGGGAGTGCGAGAGGGCTTCTGTAAATTAAAACAAACGGCGCTACACAGAAGGTGACAGATGAAAACGCTACATAGTACAAGGTGATCATTGCAAATTTTTAAACCATAAGGTGATAGATAAAAAGGTGCCTATAGTTCAGGGTGACAGATAAAAATAACCCATATATTTATAATCTCATGATAAAAATCAATATTGACTTGATTATTTAATTAATTAAACTTATTTTAGTAATTGATTAAATGATTTGATCTATATAATAAGATATTATTATAAAATTATATATATATATAATTTAATAATTAAATTGTTAACAAAAATATTTTAGTAATTTATTTGTCTTTGATCACAAAATATTGTGATTGATTTTATAGTGATAATGCTTTATATATATGTCGTCATATCAATGATGTCAAAGTTGCGATAACAAATAATATATTCTGTTATGTAATAATTGTGTGTTTTATATTGAAAAGATATTATCGATTAAAAAAAAAGGGCAATTGAAAGATCTACAATTCTAGTCTTCCCTTATAAGTCAAATTTGGCCATTCAAGCGTCAAAGTCAGTTATAACTTATGACGTTTTAGAATAATAATCAAATAAGTAGGTCCCAATGCATGTGCCTTTACATCGAATTCATTGTCACTTCCAAAAAAAATTAAAAAAACTAACGCAGACTCTGCCTTAGTCTAAATCTACACCAAAACTTGTTGAACAACTCTCGATGACTAATCAAACTAATTTGATTGTTAATTTGTATTTGTTTCTTTAAATTTAAATTTCAAATACTGGAAAATGAAGAAAATGGCAAGAAAGATCATCTTCAACATATCTATATTTTTAACTTCTACTTTTCTTTTTGTGCTTTACCCTTCAAAACAGTTGCTTAACATTAATCTTCTCGGTATTTGACTAATCATAAATTTAAGTATCAACGTCGGGTTGTTTGAATTGTATTTGGGTCAGATCAAAATATTTTCTATGCACAAAAAGATAGTGAAACAAGTCATTAACGCAGTGTAGATCGTGAGATTAGAAAACACATTTTGTATTGGGTTTAAATTTTTTTAATCACAAAACTCATTGTATTTTAATTATGACATAATAAACTTTTTTAATGTTAATATTTATTTGTTTGCATTTGGTTATTCTTAAGGAAATAAGTTCATTCTTTCTATTTTAGGCTTTTGAAAATGAAATTATCTAGATTTTGTTTTATTTTTTTAGAGTTATCATACCTCCAATTTTTTGTACCTCTTTATTTAATTCCCTAAAATTTTATTTTTTTAATTCAACACCTTATACTATTATCAGCAATTTTCAATGGTCACCTTCTCTTAAACACCTTGTTACTGTCAGTGTTGTGTTCGGCCCATTGTGGGCTGGACAAATAAGGGCAGGGCCCATGCCCTTATTTAAAAGAAGAGGGAACCCTAAAAATAGAAGAGTAGCAGCAAAACAAAGAAAGGGAGAAGGCAGATTCGGATTTTACAGGGGCAGTCTCGAAAAAGTTCACTTTGCCAGAGTTTGGACCGTTGGATCGGCGTGAAATTTTGACAGCGTGTTCGTGACTTCCTTGGCATCAATTTGAATGGTGCATATCTGTTTTTGGGCTCTATAAGATCATCTAGTTGGATAAAAACGAACAAGAGAAATCAGATTCTCTTGTTCTTTGTTTCTCTCTCTTGATTCATTCCATCTTTGTGATGATGTTTGTGCTGTATTGAGACTTGGTTGTACCCATTATTATCGTTGATAGTGAAAATTTTAAGCGGCCTAATCGAGTCCCGTGGTTTTTACCCAATTTGGGGTTTTCCATGCTAAAATTTTGTGTGCGTTAATTTGGTTAAGTTGTCTTGATTATCACTCGACTGTTATTGCGTCTGCACTCGGTTTTTGGTTTGTGATTTGAATTAGGTACTAAATATTGGAAAAGCCATATTCCGCATAATTGATTTAGGTGTTTTTTCTTTACAAAGTGGTATCGGAGCTTGGTTCTTGTTTTTGTGCCTATTCGAATCATGGAGAGTAATACAAGTCGGATGGTTACTTTGAATGGCTCCAATTATCATGTTTGGAAGGGAAAAATGGAAGATCTCCATTATGTAAAAAACTATTTTCTGCCATTATTTGCCAGTGAGAAGCCGGCCAATAAAATAGATGCTGAATGGGAATTATGTCATCGTCAGGTGTGCGGGTACATTCGGCAGTGGGTAGATGATAATGTCCTCAACCATGTCAGTGAGGAAAAGAATGCACAGAGCATGTGGAACAAGCTTGTGCTCGAAAGACGGGTAATAACAAGTTGTATTTGATCAAGCAATTATTAGGGTTGAAGTATCAGAATGGGAAAACAATGACAGACCACTTGAATACATTTCAGGGGATTATAAATCAGTTGGTTGGAATGAAAATCAAGTTTGATGATGAGATTCAGGGATTGTTACTTCTTGGTACTTTACTGGACTCGTGGGAGATATTCAGAATGTCGTTGTCCAACTCAACCCCGAATGGTAAATTGGCTATGGATGTAGTCAAGAGCAGTGTGTTGAATGAGGACATGAGAAGAAAGTCGACGAGTTCTTCTTCACAGTCAGACATTCCAGTCACCGAAAATATGGGGAGGAGTCAAAGTAGAGGTCTGAAATATAAAAGCAGAGGCAAAAGTAAGCGTGGCAAATATGCAAATTTTGAGTGTCATTACTGTGGTAAGAAAGGACACATAAAGAGATTTTGTCGAAAGTTTCTTCGAGAGAATCCGAATACTATGGGAAATGAAAAGAAGACAGATGAGGGTGATATAGGCAAAAAGGTAGCCATAGCCACTGATGAGTTCTTAATTGTCTATGATGAGGAAGCCGTAAATCTCGCTTGCCAAGATGCAAGTTGGGTTATTGATAGCGGTGCTTCGATACACGCTACATCGCGGAGGGACTTCTTCACGTCATACACTTCTTGTGACTTTGGAAGCGTGAAGATGAGTAATGATGGTGTTACCAAAGCCATTAGTATTGGAGATGTGTGTTTGGAGACTGACAATGGCAATACCTTAGTTTTGAGAGATGTGAAGCACATTCCCAACATCTGCATGAATTTGATCTCCACTGGTAAGCTCAACGATGAAGGTTTTTGCAACACCTTTTGTGACAGTACATGGAAGCTCACCAAAGGCTCTTTTATTGTGGCGAAAGGACAAAAATGTTCCTCATTATATGTGATGCATGCGAAGATTGCGGAGTCTACCGTAAATGCGGTAGATGATGAAGACACGATAGAACTTTGGCACAACTGACTTAACCACATGAGTGAGAAGGGATTGATGCTACTAGCTAAGAAGAAACTTCTCTCAGGTGTGAAAAACGGTTCTCTAAAGTGGTGTGCTCATTGCTTGGCAGGTAAGCAAACTAGAGTTTCCTTCAAGGGGGCTCCTCATTGGCGAAAAACTGGTGTACTTGATATGGTATACTCTGATGTGTGTGGTTCGATGAAGACAAGAACACTTGGTGGTGCCCTTTACTTTGTGACTTTCATTGACGATCATTCAAGGAAGGTTTGGGTGTATATGTTGAAGTCAAAAGATCAAGTGTTGGACGTCTTCAAACAATTCCATGCTCGTGTTGAAAGAGAAATAGGTGTGAAGCTTAAGTGCATCCATACGGATAATGGTGGTGAGTATTGTGGCCCATTTGATGAGTATTGTAGGCAGCAAGGTATTCGACATCAAAAGATACCTCCAAAAACTCCTCAGTTGAATGGGTTAGCTGAGAGAATGAACAAGACACTTGTGGAAAGGGTCAGATGTTTGCTCTCGCAGTCACAATTGCCAAGGTCCTTTTGGGGTGAAGCATTGAATACAGTGGTCCATGTTTTGAATATCATGTCGTGTGTTTCGTTGGGTTTTGAAGTTCCGGATCGAGTTTGGTCAGGAAAGGAACCTTCGTATATTCATATGCGTGTTTTTTGGTGCAAAGCGTTTGTTCACATTCTGAAAGATGAGCGGTCGAAGCTCGATGTGAAGACAAGGCCATGTGTGTTTGTTGGTTATGGTCTCGATGAGTTTGGCTACAGGTTCTATGACCCAGTGTAGAAAAAACTTATTAGAAGTTGAGATGCAGTGTTTGTAGAAGACCAATGCATCAAAGACAGTGATAAGACAGAAACAATGGAGAGGTACAATGATGATATGATTGATTTTGATTCAGTTCCTACACCTGTAGAGAGTCATGATCACGGAGAATCGGGGTTAGATATTTCCAATGGCATCAGCGATGATATGTCTCCCATAGTTGATGATGTTGAAACGCCTGAGCAAGTCGAAGAACAGGTTCAAGAGCTGCCAAATGAACCTCTCTTGAGAAGATCTACCAGAGAGCGTCGTCCTTCTACTAGGCACTCTTCAAATGAGTACGAGATTCTCACTGATGCTGGAGAGCCAGAAACTTATTAAGAAGCAACTTCCGTTGATGAGAAGAAAGAGTGGTTGAAAGCCATGGAAGAAGAGTTGCAATCTCTTCATGAGAATCACACTTATGACTTGGTAAAACTGCCGTAAAGAAAGAAAGCTCTCAAGAATAGATGGGTCTATAGGTTGAAGACCGAAATCAGTAGCTCACAACCAAGGTACAAGGCTCAATTGGTTGTAAAGGGGTACGGTCAGAAGAAGGGAATCAATTTTGAAGAAATATTCTCTCCAGTTGTAAAGATGTCCTCGATCCGAGTTGCTCTTGGTCTAGCAGCACGCCTGAACCTGGAGATTGAGCAACTTGATGTGAAAACAACATTTCTTCATGGTGAGTTGGAGGAAGAAATTTACATGGAGCAACCTGAAGGGTTCAAAGTAAGAGGAAAAGAGCATCTTGTGTGCAAGTTGAACAAGAGCTTGTATGGCCTTAAACAAGCTCCAAGGCAGTGGTATAAGAAGTTTGACTCATTCATGGTGAGCCACGGGTATAGCCGAACATCGTCAGATCATTGTGTGTTCATCAAGAGGTATTCCAAAGATGACTTCATTACTCTCCTCTTGTATGTTAACGATATGTTGATAATGGACCATGATACTAGCAAGATTGTTGAGTTGAAAGGAGAATTGAGCAAGTCTTTTGCCATGAAAGATTTGGGATCGACAAAGAAGATTCTCGGCATGAAGATTTCTCATGATAGCAAGAATGGGAAATTGTGGTTGTCACAGGAAGACTACATCGAGAAGGTACTTGAAAAGTTCAACATGTGTAAGGCCAAGACAGTCTGTTCTCCACTTGTAGATCACTTCAAGCTCACATCAAAGCAATGTCCTACAAGTAAGGAAGAAAAGGCGGACATGTGTCGTATTCCATATGCGTCTGCGGTTGGTAGTTTGATGTATGCCATGGTTTGCACTAGGCCCGATATTGCTCATTCCATTGGAGTAGTTAGTCGATTTCTCTCCAATCCAAGCAAAGACCACTGGGAAGCAGTGAAGTGGATACTAAGATATCTTTGAGGTACTTCTAAAGTGTGTTTGTGTTTTGGTAGTAGTGATCCTATGCTAGTTGGATACACCGATTCAGACATGGCAGGTGATGTTGACTCCAGGAAGTCCGTTTCAGGATTCTTGATGACCTTTGCAGGGGGAGACGTGTCGTGGCAATCAAAATTGCAAAAGTGTGTTGCACTATCCACCACAGAAGCTGAGTACATTGCAATTACTGAGGGTTACAAAGAAGCTTTGTGAATGAGGAAATTCCTTGAGGAATTAGGTTTACGCAAGGAGAAATATGTTGTATTCAGTGATAGTCTGAGTGCTATACATCTCTCTAAAAACTCGTCATTTCATTCGAGATCAAAACACATTGATGTAAGGTATCATTGGATTCGAGACGAGCTTAAAACAAAGCAGTTGCACTTGGAGAAAGTTCACACTAGTGAGAATGGATCCGATATGTTGACAAAGACTTTACCAAAGGAAAAGCTTGAGGCTTGTCGACGAAGAGCAGGTTTGTTGGAGCCCACTTTTTAAGCAGAAGGGGGAGTTTGTTGTGTTCGGCCCATTGTGGGCTGGATAAATAAGGGCAGGGCCCATGCCCTTATTTAAAAGAAGAGGGAACCCTAAAACTAGAAGAGTAGCAGCAAAACAAAGAGAGGGAGAAGGCCAATTCTGATTTTACAGGGGCAGTCTCGGAAAAGTTCACTTTGCCGGAGTTTGGACTGTTGGATTGGCGTGAAATTTTGACAGCGTGTTCGTGACTTCTTGGGCATCAATTTGAACGGTGCATATCTGTTTTTGAGCTCTGTAAGTTCATCTAGTTGGATAAAAATGAACTAGAGAAATCAGATTCTCTTGTTCTTTGTTTCTCTCTCTTGATTCATTCCATCTTTGTGATGATGTTTGTGTTGTATTGAGACTTGGTTGTACCCATTATTATCGTTGATAGTGGAAATTTTAAGCGGCCTAATCAAGTCCTGTGGTTTTTACCCAATTTGGGGTTTTCCACGCTAAAATTTTGTGTGCGTTGATTTGGTTAAGTTGTTTTGATTATCACTCAACTATTATTGCGTTTGCACTCGGTTTTTGGATTGTGATTTGAATTAGGTACTAAATATTGGAAAAGCCATATTCCGCATAATTGATTTAGGTGGTTTTTCTCAAAAGTCAGACACCAACAACTGCATCCCAACCAGATTACTTTCTGGGATTCCATTGATAGACCTCTCAAAACCGGAGTCAAAGCGCCTCATAGTGAAAGCTTGTGAGGAGTTAGGATTCTTCAAGCTTGTCAACTGTGGAGTTCCATTGGAATTAATTTCGAATTTAGAATTGGAGGCCGATAGGTTCTTCTCTCTACCCGTTTCTGAGAAAGAAAAAGCAGGCCCTCCTAACCCATTTGGCTATGGAAGTAAGCAGATTGGCCCTAATGACGATGTCAGTTGGGTGGAGTATCTTCTTCTCACCACCAATATTGAATCCATGTCCCAGAGATTTCTATCGTCTTTCGAAAAAAGAACTGGAAATAAAAGTTCAATTTCCATTAGAATGCATTATTTTTCATAATTTTATGTTTTTGATTCCGCAGTTCTGATTTGAGCTATTATTTTATGCATCTAATGTTTTTATTAGATTTTTGGTCTCTTCAATTTCAGAATATCATAATTTTAGCTACAGGTATCAGAATCAGTTGCAGAAGGTATCAAATTGAAGCTCTCTCGGAGATCTATAACTTGTTGTTGGGTTTATCCCATGACCCTCCTTTCTCAGCCCCAAAATCACACATTTAAGCTCTCAATTTTGTGATAAAAATTTTTTCCAGTAACAAACAATTTTGTGATAAAAATTTTTTCCACTAACAAGCAATTTTGCAATAAATTTTTTTTTCCAATAACCATCCATGGCCGACTCAAAGAAATGCTCTTGCAGGGTCCACCCGTTCGCAACCATCAAGAAACAGCAGCAATGGAGTTGCTTCAAAGCTCTCTAATGGCGGTCAGAGCCAAAAGATGACAAGTCCGAAGGAAGAGGAGGAAGAAGAACAGATAAAGGAAAATGGAGTTTCATCTGGTTTGTATGTTAAGGAAGAGATGGAGGAGATTGATCAGATCAAAGGGTTAGTAATGGAAGATGAAGATCAGTTTATTGAAGTTTTTCCTGGGTGTACTTCTGAGGATTTCTTTGCTGACTTTCCTCTGCAGAGCGTTGTCTATCTGCAACGGAAAGTCGTCTTTCCTCTAATGAAAGTTATCTTTCTTCTAATGAAAGTGTATTTCCTCTGTGTAGAAAGATGACTTTTTTTTTTCTGTGCGGAAGGACAATATTTTTTAACGGAAAACATGACAACGATGTTTTCGGCATCCATTTTTCATAATTCAGTGATTAAGTTGTTAGCAAAAATATTTTAATGGTTAACTTGTCATTGATCACAAAGTATTGTGATTGATTTCTTAATTTTCCTATTTGTTATTACAACTTGAGTATTATTATTATTACTAGAAAATGATAATGCTTTTATATCTATCGTAATAACAACGATGCCATAGTTGTGATGACAAATATATATTCTATTTATATTGAAAAGATATTATCGATTAAAAACAAAAGGGCAATTGGTAGATCTACATTTCCAGTCTTCGCCCATTAATCAAATTTGACCATTCAACCGTCAAAGTCAGCTTGAACTTTCCACGTTTTGGAATAATAATCAAATAAATAGGCCCCAGAGGCATGTGAATTCATCGTCATTCCAAAAAACTAACTTGTTGAACAACATCTCTGGATGACTAATCAAACGACTTTGAGTGTTGAATTTGTATTTGTTTCTTTAAATTTATATGAAGAAAGTGAGCAGAAAGATCATCTTGAACATATCTATATTTTTAAGTTATACGTTTACCCTTGAAAACGCTACATCAGGTTGCTTAACATTAATCTTCTTGTTATTTGACTAATCATGAATCCAAGTATCAACGTTGGGTTCTTTGAATTGTGTTTGGGTCAGATTGAAATATTTTCAAAATAGTGGAACAAATTATTAACGCATTCTAGATGGTG
>CM039473.1:4344325-4385209 GCA_022433065.1 Begonia loranthoides | reverse complement strand
GGTGACTCAATGCCCTATTGTTGCAGGGGACACCTTCATTTATACACCCTTTAAAATAAGATCAAATTGTAGAAGAGGCTAATGAAGGTGTATAAATGAAGGTGTCCCCTGCAACAATAGGGCATTGAGTCACCCCCTCTGTTCCATCACTCCATGGCGTCCCAATCTGTGAACACAACCCAACCAACAAACATAGCAATAACTCAAGTTTCAGACAATTGTCTTAGTTTCGTCCGAAAGGAACGGAGCGTACCTGTCGGCCCAGGAGACCTTCCATTGATGGTGAGGACAAGCTTCTTGAAACAATCAGGAGACCTAAACTCATACTTCACTTCCCATTTGTAGTGCCTAACTCTTCCTTCAGCAACATCTACGCTCATAATCAAACCCACTAACACCCAAAAAAACAACATTTTCATCCTCATTCTTCTAAGCTGAAACTCTCGATGAGATGAAACAGAGCCCTGCTTTCTCTGCGATTGTCATCCATGGCTTCTTCCCCCATCTTTATATTCCGTGTATTAAGATCGCTACGCTTGGTTTCGTAGCAGGTTCTCACGGGCAGGATATTATATTATTCAACAGAGTTGACTAGGCCCACGAAAGCAATCCATTATTTAATAAAGACTTGGTCTATAAATAAATAAATAAATAAAACAAAATCGCGTGGACTGCCTCGGATGGCCTTCTTTCTAGATAATTTCATTTTCAAAAGCCTAAAATAGAAAGAACGAAGTCATTTTTTTAAGAATTAGGGGTGTGCAAACCGAACCGAAACTGAAAAATTGAATAAAAAATGATCGATTTGGTTTGGTTTCAATTTGGTTTGCACACCTAAAACCAAAGTTTGGATCTTTTTAGTAAGAACTGAGTTGTTTCGGTTCGGTTTTCGATTTTGTTTTCTCAAAACCGAAAAACCGAAACCAAACCGTATATCCAATTTAGGGTTGTTCTTCAGTTCTTCTTTGCGTTCGCGATGGCCGATTCATTCTGCCATTCAGTCTTCCTCTTCCACTCTCCACTCTCCAGACTTTCAGTTCTCGTCCCTTGTCCCGCCAGTCATTGCTATTCGCTGTGAGTGTTTGATCTTCTTCGTAGTTCGTCTTCGAATTTTCGTCGTTCGCTGTGTCTTTAGCGCCCTGACCACTAGACTAGTCGCTCAAGCTCCAGATGGTAGAAGACATAGACGAAACTCAAGCTCCAGATCGCTAGACTAGTCGCTGCTCTACTTTGACTCTTGCCCAGTCACCCTCAACCCTTGCAAGTCGCCTCTCGCCCAGTTGCCCTTGGCCTCTCAACCCTCGAACTCCAGTGAAGGTAAACATGAAGGAAAATATGATTATTTCTAATTGTAGTGATTGCTTATTCTAAATGTGACTATGGTTTTGCTGTGATTTTGTTGATTTTGATTCTGCATCCAGTTCAGCTTTTAGAAATCTGATTATTATGGTTCATAATCTGATTATTGTGATTTTAGAAATCTGGTTTTGTTGTCAGTTCTTCTTTGTGTTCAGAAAACCGTGATTGTTGTGATTGTTTTACTGTGACTGTTCTGCATCCTGTCCAAAATGCTGTGATTTTTGGAAATATTGGAAATATTCAAATTGGCTGATTCATGATTGTTATGATTTTGGAGCTTACTGTGATTTTTGAAAATATTGGAGATATCCAAACTTACTTAGTGATTGCTGTGAGTTGTTTTAGTTTAGTATGTCTTAATTGTGAGTATTAGTTTAACATGTTTTGGATGATGGATGTTTTCTATTTTTGTCTAAATGGATGATGGATCTTTTCTTTTCGATTTTGTGTGTGGGCTTGAGCTTCTATAAAAATTGATTAATGGGTGGTTAGTCTTTTAATTAATTTTGTGGGTTTAAATTAAAGTGGAAGGAACAAAATGAATATTGCAAAAAAGAGAAGAAGAAGTAGAGGCAATTGTGTAAAGGGAGTGAGGAATTTTTATAGTTTTTTTATAATATGATGAAGAATTTTATTATTTTTATATTTAAAAAACAAAAAACAAAAAACAGGGTATGCAAAACACAAACCAAAATTTTGGTTCGGTTTTAAATAGCAGAAAAACCGATTTTAGTTTTCGAATGCCAAAATCGAAACCAACCGATTTGGTTCGGTTCCATATCAAAATTGAATTGAACCGAACCATGAACACCTCTATTAAGAATAATAACCAAATACAAACAAATAAATATTAACATTAAAAAAATTTATTACGTTATAATCAAAATATAATATGAGTTTTGTGACTAAGTGACTCAAGTAACAAATAGACTGAAAATGTAGATCTTCCAATTGCCCTTTTTTTTAATCGATAATATCTTTTCAATATAAAACACAGAATTATTAGATAACAAAATATATATTTGTTATCACAACTATGGCATCATTGTTATTACGATATATATAAACCATTATCATTATTGTTATGATATATATATAGTAATAATAATAATACCCAAGTTGTAATAACAAATACTCTCTATCTCTCTCTATATATATATTTATTTATTATTTTATAATAATATCTTATTATATAGATCATGATGTAATCAACTACTAAAATAAGTTTAATAAATTAAAAAATCCATTCTATTTTGATTTTTAATATGAGATTATAAATATAACATTATAGTTAATATGATGTTAAAAAGGGGTTGTTAATATGATGTTTTGGGTCAACGCTATGTTACTTGGATTAGTACTCTGTGGTGTTAGTTCAATATAGATCTACTGTAATAATTCTGGATAATTTTAATATATGAATATTTCGTCGAATTATGCAACAATGAGTGTAAATCGTGCATGAAAAATAGATGGTTAATGTTGGAAAATTTAGGAAAAAATGTGTACTGGTGACTTCTGGACGACTTGCGGACGAAGCGGACGATGAGGATTCAGGTCCGCATTGAATTTGTACAATTCTGAGACAATTCGGATGGTAGCGGACGAACGCGGACGAAGAAGACCATCGTCCGATTTGACTCTGGACAATTTTTGGACAATTCGGACGACTGCGGACACTACATACGGACGAGATTCCTCGTCCGAAAGACGCCTGCAGATGGTCCAAACGAAGGCATTGGGACGCTGTTTCTCATCCCAAATCAAGTTTCGGATGGATGCGGACGATGCTGCGGACGCCACGTCTCGTCCAAATTATCGGGAATTTTCGAGAAACCCATTTTAAATTCAATCTCTTTCTTCCGATTTCGTAACACCCTCACCAAAATCTCTCTCCAGCCTACTCCCTGCAGACGTCCAACCTCTCCCCTATAGCTAGGAAGGCTTTCCACGTGTGTGTGCCTCAATGGACCACACTTTTGTTGGTTTGCACAACTGTTAGCTCTCTTATCCCTGCTGCAGCTCAGCTCTCCCTCTCCCTTCGTGTATGATAGGTAAGTTTCTCCTGTATACTTTGTTGCTGGCAGTGAGGTGAGTGTGCTACGTTTTGCTTGTGAGTGTGAAGTGTTTAGTGAGTTAAGTGAGTTAAGTGAAGAGTTGTATGAGTTTTTGTTTGACAATTTTGGTGCACCTACTCTGGATTTTGCTGTGTGGAATTGTCCATCTGTGAAGTGAAGGTAAGTGTTAACTGTTAGTTTAGTTATGGATCACCAATTGGGTCAGGTTGATTTTGAGAATTGAAACTAATGCCATCTTTGCTTAGGAAACGTGTGAAGCTTGGACAGTTGGAAAACCTTCTCTTGGTTGCTGTTTCGACTGTGGATTGGTTGTTGTTTGCTGCTGGATACTAAGCTGAATATTGATGTAAGAAATTGGAATGATGTAGTTGGCTAAAGGAGGCCCTACATCGCGGGGTTTATAGTGTTAATTCCTATTATATTCGTGTTCAATGTTAGATTGTAACCCTATCACCCGTGAAATTGGAATTGATTTCTATTGATGTGGAATGATTCTGTTTTGATTTCTCTCAATTTATTGACTCTTTATCATTCATAGTCAGGTGTATCCATGACGTAAGTGAGTTATACAAAGGAGGTTTATTCAGTTAATTACAAGGAAAACTGTTATGTGGTACATTATGGTTTGGTTGTTCGAATGATAATAGGTTGATGAGTGAATGAAAGCTTAGTGGTTTGGTGGAATAAATTATTGGGCTTTGCCACTTGGATTACTTGTTAAGACTGAGATTATACTTTGATCATAGAGGTTTGATTTGTTGAGATTTATTCTGTTGTTTTGGCAAAGGAAATTCTAGTTGGATTTTGGGATTTGAATTCAGTAATTCTACATAGCCACTGTAATTGCTATATTAGAGCTTGTATATCGATGAAGCATGATGGCTGTGAAATATTGTTACTACTGCTGTATGTTTAGGTTTTAAGCATTGTTCAGTTGAATACCTTGTTAGGTTGGAATTTTGTTATGTGAAATAATTATATCGAATTAGTGAAAGATATGAACTGTAAGAATAAGGTTGCTAATCTGCGATTATTGATGATTGTTCTTTTAATGATATTGAAGGTATTGAAGAGGAAGAGATTAAGTGCTAAAGTGCGTTACGGACGCCAGGTAAGTTGATACTTACTCAGTTTTGGTCTTCAGACCTTACATCGCAAGAATTAGGATTTGCCTGTTGTGTGTTCTTTTAATGATATGTTTATTAGACATTTGTACGATCATATAGGACTGTAGGTATTCATAGGTATATTGCATGACATACCTAATATATGTAAATAGGCGTGTGGGGATTCGGCTGATCGGTGACACTTCCATACGGTAGTATTCCTCCTACGTAGGGAGTGGTAGGTTTAGAGTTATCTATGTGGAAGCTAGGGTTCACCTTTACCCCGTTCTAAAACCCCCAATGTCTTCAACAAAACGACTGGGTATGGCTCGTTGTGACACCCCGATTGGCATGATTCCTCGTCGGAACCATAAGTTAAGCCACGAGAGCAATTGACTTATCCATCATCCCGACTAACAGATGAGATACGGTTATCCTCTGTAATGCATCGCATGATCATGCATCATATCTGCGTTTTATTTTCTTATATCACTTACTGAGCAATAGGCTCATTAGTTTAGGTCTTGTGATGTAGGTATCATACGAGAAACAGGTGAACAGGTCAAAGACAGTTGATGAAGGATTTGCACGGGTGGATCTTGTGGCTGGCTGGGCTAAAGAGTTTTAAAAGGAAATGGTTTGTAAAATGGTTTGTAAATTATTTAATATTCTTTAATGTTTCATTTTAATTCCGCTGCGTTTTATAAAAGAATTTTTATTACTTCTTCTGCAAAATGTTTTAAGTAAAGAGTTTTAACGATCAGTTTTTATAAGGAAAGTTTCACTCTGATTTTATAAAAGAAAAAGTTTTAAATTTCAAGTGATTTTAAAGTAAATAAAAACTGGGTCGTTACATCTATACTTTGTTAGTTAATTCTGTAAGCATCTATATGTTAGATTTGGGTTGTGCTGATGGAAAATAAGTTGTTAAGTTGGATTAATGTTTTGGGTTTTGATGCTGAATAATGGGTTTGTGATTCTGTTGTCTTTGGATGTTTAGATTTATGATTCTAGAAGTGGTTTTGTTGGGAAAAGAAGTATTCTATGAATCACTGCTTCATGGTCACATTCTGTTAGTATTGAATTATGCACAGTGGTATGATTATTAGTTCTGATGTTTGGATGTTACAATTTGTTAGTTAGTCTGTTGATTGGATGAAAATAATGAAATGTCTATGTTGTTCTTGAATGCTCACTGATCATATTAAAGTCTATTTTGGAAATAAACCTGTTTCGTCGCAGCTTTGATAAGATACTTTGTTGGATTTCTGAATGAAGTTATTGGATGGAATAATCTGTTAACTATAAGTGGGTAATGTTAAGTTGGATTTGTTCTCTGTTGTAGTTATCTGAAATGTTAAAAGAAATTGTTAATATGTTGTTGAAAATTGGATTAATGTAGATTAATGACTCGATTCAGATATTGTCATCGGGTGTTGAATTATGGACCGCTAATTAATGGGTAAAATCACGTTAGTCTTTGCTATGTGTTGAACTTAGTTTTTAGACGCTATCAATTGAGATTAATTGATTAAGAAGAGTTATAATTAATGAAGCGGTTTCGTTTAGGAAACTCTAGTAAGCGACATATAAGAATTTAAAATAGGAAAAGATGTTGAGATTAATAATGTGATTAATTGATAAATTAATGATAAACGCTATTTAATTATGAAAGTATTGAAAGAGGAAAAGAAGGATAACGACTAAGTACGAATACGCGATAAAGTTTCAAGGTAAGAAATTGAGTAGAGTCGTTGGCCAGTGGAGGCCGTACACTATTAGCCGAGTCGTTTACTTTAATTGTTTGTTTACGTTTCTACTATGTTGCTTTATATACATCATGCCTATGCAAATCGCACATTATCAGTTTAATTTCTGAGAATGTTTAGGATCGTACATTATTAGTTTAATTTCCGAGCGCGCTTAGGATCGCACGTTATTAGTTTAATTGCCGATCATGTTTAGGATCGCACGTTATAGTTTAATTTCCGAGCATGTTTAGAATATTAGCATGTGATTATTGTTTCATTTAAACTGCCAAACATGTTTGTGTCGTTACCGCTTTCCATAAGTTGCCATACATGTTTAATTGTTATTATTTCTTCTAAATTACCAAGCATGTTAGAATGTATTGCCATGTTTATGGTATTAGTAGCTTTCTCTTATGTCCCTTACTTTTATATATATTTGTGATTTCTGCTTCTTATTTCATGCCTTTATATCATGACTATTACTGCTTTCCAATGACATGCATCACGATAACGTTTCTTATGTGCATGCATCATGATAATAGAAACAAGTAGGAAGTGCCACCTTGGGGTGGTACTCACATGCACGATGTGGGAAAAATGAACGAACGAAATGAACGAATGAAAGAATGAATGAATGAAAGAATGAAAGGGAGTTGGGGGGCGGATGGGTAGTGGTTCTAGTCTGGCAGCTAGGAAATGCACATACCTTATCGGGAACGAGACCTAGTTGTCCACAAAAGGTTATATCCGACCAACTATACCATCCCATATGGATCCTTCAATCTCCAGCTCAAAGTACGAGTATAGAATGAACGAACGAAAGAAAGAACATAAGGAAAAATTGGTTTGGGTGACCCCCCATTCCAAAAGAACTAAAGAGAGGCATAAGCATACTACATAACTCATTTCTTTCTGGGCCTCAAGCTCACAGTTGCTAATGGTGTAGGTTTACGCACGAGAAAACGATGAACATAACAAAGGAGCAATTGATGAGAGATTTCCAAGAGCGGAATTTGCGGCTGGTTAGGCTAAGGAAAATAAAAGAGAAAAATAATTTGTGATTAATAAGTAATTATTTGTTTAGCATTCCTTAAATGAATTTCTTACGCTTCCGCTATGTTTTAAGAAAAGATTTTATAACTGTCGTTTTCCAATACTTATAACGATTTGCATAACGAATGGTTTTAAGGGTTCGGTTCGGTTTGACACTCTGATATTGTTTTAAAAAGAGATTTCAATGGTTTTATAAAAGTTTTAAATTTTACGCATTTTTAAAAGGTTACGAAAAACTGGGTTGTTACAAGTAATGCCTCTTCCTCCACATGAATATCATCTACATCACGGGTAATACCATGAGCCTAACGCTCAGCAAAAAATAGAATAAAATGCTTGTGCTTATGCTTATGCAATGTTTATGCACTCATCAATAACCAGAACGACACCGTTTCCATTCCATTTCTTTCTTCCTTTTATTCATTTTAAATTCCTTTTAATCTATAATTTAATCCTCCAAATAAATTCTTAACCCATTTTTCCACTTAACAACCTTCGATAATCTTCATAAATCTTCAACTTAACCACTATGGTTAATGACAAATCAACCATCGTGGTTTGTGATCAATGACAAGTCAACCACTATGGTATATTTTCTAACAAGTTAACCACTAACATATGGGGAAATGACAAATCCAACACCGCTGTCACGTTTACCGTTAACAAACTGACAGGGCTACCCGACGTCTGGCCTGGAGGCTGCGGCGTCCAGGCACGTTAGGGCGTCCAGGCACATTTGGCCTGAACGCCATAGCGTCTAGACACAGCCCCCACCCCTCCCCACCCCACCCATGTCCCTTTTTAAAAAGGGAAAATGAAAATGCTCTCTCACTTCACATTCACTGCTCTCTCACTTCATATTCGCGAATTACACTCAGCACTTTGCTCCTGACGGCCGATCTCTCAGACTCTCCCTTCCCAAATCGGCGACTCCCTTCCCAAATTGGCGACACCCAAACGAGTCTGACTACCAAACGGCGTTCTTCTTCAGTTCTCGGTTCTTGCCATTCTCTCGATCTCTCGGTTCTTCTTCCGGTCTTCGGTTCTTACTGATCTCTGGATCTCTCGGCTCTTCTTCCGTTCTTGGTTCTCGCTGATTTCTCGATCTCTCGGTTCTTCTTCCGTTCTCGGTTCTCGCCGATCTCTCGTTCTCTTGATACGGTATTTCTATTTGTCTTCCGTCTAATCGTCTATTTCTATTCCTAAGTCATTTAATTTGTTTTGATGGTATGGATTTGTTAGTATTACTTTGTCGAGTTTTCTAGATCTGTGATGATAGTCATTGTTAGTTGGTTTGGTTCTGCGATCAATCAATGCTTTAACTGTTGTCTGTTGTCTATTGTCGTTTCCTGCCTATGATAGACTGATAGTTTCCTGTGATAGGTCGCTGAACTCTATCGATTTTTCCTTGTCATTTCCTTGTTATTTTCTTTGTTCCTTGTCGCTTGTTAGTTGTTATTAGTTTTGTTATAGATGACTGGACAATTGGTGAAGGAGAAATGGTTACGAAAAAGGGTTAAGTCTAAAAAATTATTGTTGGATGTTGTTCAATTGTTGTTTTACTCTTTTAGAATCTGAATTTCAGAATTTGGATTGCCTACCCTGTTGTGGTTTGTTGATTCTGTTTTATTGTTTTTTTTTTTTGTGGTTTGTTGATTGCAATTGTTGTTTTACTCTTTTCAATTGTTGTTTTATTGCATTTTTTTATTACCCGAGAGACAATTTGAGGAAATACTGTTATGCTAACTTAGGTCTGTTCTTTGTGTTATTATACTGCAGGTTGGCGAATTACTCTCAGCGATCACAATGTATTTTCGAGCTAAGAAATTGATGTTGAAGCGTGGGAAGGCAACGGTGGAGGCGGTTGAACCCGTTCAAACTGCGGCGGTGGAATCCGCGGCGGTGGAAGATGTTCAACCCGAGGCAATGGAAGATGTTCAACCAGCGGCGACGGTGGAAGACGAAGAAACCGCCGAGCCTGAAGAAGGAGAAGCCAGATGCTCATTGGTCCGGTTCCAACCCATTACAGCGGGTGTAAGGTCCAAACTATTTAGGAACGCGAATTGCAAAACACGGTATTTAGAAGATATACAACACCGTGGAATTATTGTTTCCAAAATAGTAGATTTGGACTATTTCGTAGGAATGGGAATTGATCATATGCTTGAAAATTCTAGATTAGCCGGGTTGTGCCGAATGAGGGGCAATTTCTGTGAGAGAGTTGTAAGATTGTTTTATGCAAATTTGAGAATGTCCACCGAGCCATTAGAGATACAGACGTTCGTTTTTGGACGGGAGTTGAGGTTCACTCTCAACAATGTAAACATTATGCTTGGATGTGTACTGGACGAGCCAAACGATGAATATTATCACACGTCTCGGGAGCCACCATTCGTCAAACGAGGAGAAGGGCTAGCAGTGCTTAGATTGTTGCACTGGGATCCCGAGGTTACCCAGTACAACAAGCCAAAGGGCAAGGAGTTGAATGCCATAGCCCGATTGATCCACCTGATCATGACCTACACAATTTTGCCTCGGAATGGGCATCGAGACCATGTTAGCAGCATGGATCTCTATATGCAGGAGAAGGTGTTCACAGGGAAAAAGGTGGACATCAGATTTATCATCCTGAGCCACATGCATGAGGTGCTCAACAACCCGGCGAAGAACCTGCCATACAACTGGCTCATCCAGAGTATCGTTGAGCAGTTTGGGGTACCCATCTCAGATAAAGAGCCGAGAATTGAAGAGTCAGCCAATGACGTGTACAACAATGCTATATTGAACCGAATGGGTATCACCCAAACTGGAGGGGAATGGTTCCGCAAGTCCAAGAAGCAAGCAGCACCTCCACCCCTCTCGGAGCCTAAGCATTCAGGCTCCTCGCATGAACAACCGCCTCCTCCTCAGTTATCTCACTTTACTTCGATGCCTGAGGAGACGTCCGCCTGGATGAGCAGGATGGAGGAGCTCCATCAGATGTTGATGACTAGAATGCAAATAATGGAGGAGTAGCTACAAATGCAACAAGTCCAGATACTAAGAGTGGAGGAGGCGGCAGAAGAGAGGCATCGCATAGCACAAGAGTGGCATATGCAAGCAGCAGAGTGACACCGTGAGGTGGTGGCAGCACTTAAGATAGGTGAGAGGCGATCAGCCCGTTCAACATTCGCGTCATCATCCTCTGAAGCACCAGATGCCACATTCCGCTTGTAAGTTATTTACTTTGTACGCAAAGTCCACTTTTTACTTTATTTGTGTTTCACATAATGACATGTTGTTGATTTGCAGCACCCCTGTTGGAAGCCGCCAACCTGCTCCTCCAGCCGTGCCTCTCGAGCCTCTGCCCCTTAAAACTGTGCGCGTGGTACGTCTTTCATTTCGTTATATATGTGTGTTCATTCATATTCATGCTTTGTTAGTCTGACGGCGTTTTGACATTTTTGTTGCAGACTCATGATTTGATTCATATGTTCAAGGATTATGTCCGGGAAAATACTTAGAAGAACATAAAGATATGCGCAATTCTTGGGGGAAAGCTAATTGATGATGATTACGTCGTCACTGATCTCATCTTCCCAGAGCAGAATGGGGCGCCAGATACGGTGAGAAGCCTTCTTTGTATGTTAGTGTATAAGATTTTATCTTAGTACTCATCTGAACTTATATATAGTGTTATGCGACCAACAACGAAGCCATATTTGCATATCAACAGGAAAACCGTCTACTCACATTAGGGTGGATTCACGTAAGTAACCATCTTGCTTCTCCGGGTTGTTGTTCATGTTTACTGAGATAATCTAATGCGTTGTTTACATTGCAGACACACCCGAAGCATGATTGTTTTATGTCGTTCGTTGACCTGCACACTCAATTCGCTTACCAGCGATTGATGCCGGAATCAATCTCCATCATCGTAGCTCCCGCTAACAAACAACGGTATGTATTTTCCCATGTGTAAATTCTTAATATTGCTTTCTGCATATTTGACCGGAAATTGTTTCCTTTGCATTGCAGGCCGGTCGGCCTCTTGCGGTGTACGCATGAGGGGATGAGGGTGCTGCGACAATGCACGCACAACCCTCCAACCTTTCAGTATGAGGGTCCGTTGTTCACCCCAGCAGATAGAGTATTCCTTGACCTGAACTTATCTTTTGTGGTCAAAGATTTGCGCCCGAAAAGGACCAGGAAGAAGGCGGAATAGTTTAGTTCAAGGATTGACGTTGTAGTTTATGTTTAGTTGAATTTGTGTAAATTTACGTTGTAATTTATGTGTAGTTTACATTTATGTTGCGAATGATATGTTTGGATGATACGTGTAGTTAACATTTCATGGATGAATGATGTGTTTGGATGATACTGAAACTGCTTGAGATTTTGTGCAGGATGTATGAGAATAACTTTGGGGGAGTAAAGAAACAAGGGAGACTCTGGCAAAATTTTTATAAATTGGTCGGTCAAATGATAAGTAATCCAACTCTCAAGAAGAATTGAAAAATATATTGTTTAGCCATGTCAGCAACAAATGGACTTATAAAAATGTTCCTATGTCTAGTACGAACTAGGTGGACATTGTAACGACCCGGTTTTTCATTTACTTTAAAATGCGTAAAATTTAATAAACTAAATATCCAAGGATACACCATGATTACTTGATCCACAGGTAAACATCGAAACCTACACTAAACAAGCCAATATTTGATTCGTTTTAACAATAGCAAGATACAAACAGACATAATTTCCAATAGAGATATTATATTCTATAATCATTCCATAATTCCTTCTCTTAACAAATATTGAAAATCAACGGCTTGATGCATACTTCCATACCAGTGACATAACATGTCAACAATCCATGCAGCGTACGTACCGTCCGCAAGCCATATTCGGACAACGTTAGGCATCCACATGCAGCGTCCGCAGTCGTCCGAATGTGCCTAGGATTTGGACAGATTCATTTCGGACGCCGTCCATCCTCGTCCACCGTCGTCCACAAACGTCAGAATGTCTCTAGAATTTGGACAGATTCAAAGCGGACGGTTTTGCTGTCGTCCGCATTGTCCGTACTCTTCCGAACTTTACAGCCATGAGTTCAGGACGCAGAATACCGTCCCATAGCGTCCCAAACTCCATGCTATGTGTTTTTCTACACTTAAATTATCAACCCATATATTTCTAATGTACACGAGACCATTTTATTACATACCATGCTATTACCACAACGTAATACATTGATTACATGGTAATTTACTTATGGGATATTACAATTGTGGCATCTTTTCAAACCAACTATTTCATTACAGGAATTGCTCCATTTGGTGATTCTTTGATTGTTCTTGCCTATATTCCTAGTGAAGAAGACAGTGAAAAGGATTTTGGTTGTTCACACATTTTCCATTGCTAAGAAACTCTGTAAATTAATGATTCAAAATTCCAAAGAAACCAATTCATATTTATCAATTCAACAAATTTAGAAAATGGAACAATCACATATATAGCAATCCTAATCTAGCAAACGGTTGTATCACGAAAGGTTAAGGTCTACACTCGTGTACGTTTGTGTTTGTGGACCTTGTGCATCTGACTCCTGCAAAACCCATTGCAAATAAAATTAGCATAGTTCAAATAACACTTAAAAACGTAAACGTGATAATGGGCTCACCTGTGTCCCAGGAACTCTATCGGCAACTGTCTCAGGGACTAAGATAGAAATTGTCTTGGGGGCTGTCTCGGGAACTCTGAACCCCATAAATGTGCCCTCCGATCTTCCTCTACCGCCTCTACCTCTAGCTCTGCCGCTCCCTCTGCAGGCCACTGCACTTGACTCACCTCCCCCATCGCAAGTGCAGGAATTGTGCCCCACACGCCCACACTGGCTACAAGTGACGTTCAAATGTCTTCTGGTTAGAACTGTCTGGCTTGGGGCCTCGTCCACATCCCATATTCTACGTAAGCACGGCCTTCTTGGAAGCCTTTTAAATGGCGGTGGGATAATTGGATCAAGATTCGTCGCAAGAGGCCACTCGATTTGTCCATTGACGGGGTGGAGAAAGTGGGAGTACATCGACATGTATGTTTCCCTGTGATAGCATACATGCACAAATTCCTCAAGAGATCTCCTCATGAAGTGAATGCATGGGATTACATAGACACACGAGATGCCGGTCAACTCCCACCGGTAACAGGAATAAGTACGCCTGTCCAAATCAACAGAGTACTGTTCGTTATTGTTGCTGACCTCAAACTGGGCAGCTCCTACAAACTGGGGGTTCCCATTTTGACTGGTAAGTTGTACTTTGGCGAGCCGGTTGCTAATCATTGGACACAACAGTTCAGTTGAGCGAGCCATCTTTTCATTTTTTTTCACGATCCTACCCATGATGCCCTTTCAAAAGATTTCAAACATACTTAGAATTGGTTTTTCCCGGGCTGCTAGGATGCAGGCATTGAAGGACTCGCTCAGGTTGTTGAGGCTTATGTCGCACTTTAGGATGGAGCAGAAGGCATGTTTGCCCAACATGTCACATATATTCCTCGTAGATAGTCTTGGGCCACTGGGTCAAGCAAAAATAACTTCGCCATTTCTCTCTCAAATTGCCTCACTGTTGTGGCTCTAGATGTAGACCACATTGCATCCTTTAACAACCTGCCTTTAAATTATTTTTGAAAATTGGCATACAGGTGTCGGATGCAAAACCGATGGTCTGCTTGCCCTGCCACCTCTCTAACAGCTGGCACTACTCCCTGCAAAGATTCATAATATGAGTCAGACATTGGTAAAAAAATGCATAACATAAACACATAAGGCAAAAGCAATCAACCGCACCTTTTGCTTATCAGAAATGATTGTCCATCCATCGCCAAATGGGGTGTTTAGATCGTCGAACAACAATTCTAGAAACCAGATCCACGAAGCCCTATTTTCTGCTTCAACCACTGTTACAACAACTGGATACATTCCATCATTCCTGTCAATGGTGACAGTGGTAAGCAGTTGGCCCGGAGTCGCTCCCTTCAAGTGGCAACCATGTAAACAAAGAACTGGTCTACCACAATTCCGCATAGCCCTCTTGCATGCATCCAAGCACATGTACATCCTTTTAAATACACTCATGTCAAGGTCAACATGCAGTGAACTTCCAGGATTCGACCTCCGAATCTCCTTGGCATAAGACCATATGAGCTTGTATTGCTCATTGCCATCCTCTTCGTTAATTTTTTTGGCCGCAGTTTTTGCCCTTCTAGCAAGGCTAGGTGTGATGTTGACGTTGAAGTCCTTCCTGACTGTCTCAATTATGGAAGATAGGTCCCAATTGGCTTGACTTTTAAATCTGTCTAAGTAATGCGTTGCCACCCATTTGGTAGTGGCATGACGACTTTCCATCTTTCTGGAACAGGGTGAACGTCGTTGTAGAACTTTATTTGAAACGTCACTTCCCCTTGCATTTTTTAGGCGTGCATCCTTCCTGGCAGGCAGCCCTCAACCGATGAGCATCACTGTGGGTGAATTTTATCCCGTACCCATTCTTCAATGCATGATCGACAATTTCTTCTATAATTTTATTCAATGAACTGTACTTTTTGCCAAGGCCCATACCAGCGAAGGTGTATTGTGCCTATGGTTGCCGTCTAGGCTTACTCTCTACCATGTCAATATCTTCATCAGTAGTGGATTGGCATGCTGATTAGAGGTCCTCATCGTCCTCTTCGTTTAGAGTTGCTGAGACAGAATGCAACACAATTGCAACTTCATTTCCAATTCCACGTACCTCGTTCTCATTGGCCCAAAATGTGTCTGTGGGCCCCATTTCAACTTGACGGTTAAAAACAGATTCTTCAACACTCTAAGACGCCATTTGTAATATCCCGACTTTTTAAGGTTGGATAATTATTTTATCGAGGTATTACAAATGACTTATTTGTAAGCATTCCATTTATGAAGATTTAATAGAATTTATCGTAATTGAAATAAATATATTAAATTGATGAATTAAATTGTAATGTTTAGAATTACTTGGATTTATTAAATAAAAGTAAGAAATGGGTTAAACTATTAGGGGTTAAATTGTAAAGAGATTAATTTAAATTAACAAATTTAAATTATTGAGTTTGGGGTAAATTATTTAGAAATAATAAATAAATGGATATTAATTAGATTTATTTTAAATAAGGAAAGAATTAATGAAAGATTAAATTATTAGGAGTTACACATAAAAAATTATATTAAGGGAGTATTTATTTAGGAATTTAATAAATGGGAGTGGAATTTATTAGGAATAATTAGATGTATTTTAAATTAGAGATTTAAAAGGATGAGAGGGTATTTTAATTGGGTATTTGAAATTAAATTAGTTGTTAATTTGATAAATTAAATTAGGATAAATTAAAATTAAATAGTTATTAAGTTAATAAATTAAATAGGTAAATAATTAATTGAAAGAAGGAATGGCCAGGCCATTCCTTTGAGTGTTCTTCACATCTGAACAGGAAGGGAGAGGGAGATATGGACGAAAGGAGATCGGTGAGACGGCTGGAGCGCCGACGACGCGAACGACGAACGGCTGACGGCGCCGGCGAGTCCGGTGAGCGGCGGGTTCGAGCGAGTGACGACGTGCAGGCGGCTGGTCATCGTCGAACGATGGCGGCTAGGGCTCGCGAAATCGGAGGTTCTGCAAATGGCGATTCCTGGCGTCGGGTCGAGGTGGGTTCAATGATTCTCCCTTCTCCTTTGCTTTCCGTTGATTGGGCGTTGGCAGGGAGCAGTTTTCGGCGTCGGGATGGCAGTTAGCGACGAGTTCGGCGTTCATTTAGTCGGGCAGGCGAGGCTCTCGGGTTTGGGCAGGCTGGACGTTTGGGTTGGACTGGGCTTCAGTTCAATTGGGTTGAATCGTGGACTACTGAGTCAAATCTTGGACCTTCCAGCTGGGTTATTCTGCCGACACACACAATGGGGGAGCACATTTACTGGGTTGGTTAATGAATTTATGTGGAAGCAGTGGGTGGTTGAAGAAAAATTAGGAAGCTGTCGGGCATGTTCGAAGATAAAATGGCAGAGAGCTTCTCTGGTATTGTGGAAGGCCGAGACAGAGTTGAGAGGGAAGGCAGGGGATGACTTGGGTGGTCCTAAAGCTGGAGTGAGTTGTTGTCCGTGTGATGGAGCTGCTGTCATCCGTGGACTGTTGGAGCTACTGTTGTGAAGTTGCCGTGAGCGAGAGTTGGACGTCTTGCTTGCGGTTTCAGTAATAGGTAAGGAAAGGGTAGCTTCGGCCGTCTAAGCCCTACCCACGAGTATAGGATAGGTTACTTTGTTGTGTTTGTTCTGGATGTTTCTTGGTCGATTCTGTTCTCTGTTTGTGAATGATCGGTGGATTTAGTTGTTATTATATTGATGTTAGTGTTCTCTGTTTGTGATATTAGTGTTCTCTGTTTGTGAATGCTCCACATTAGTGTTCGGTAGATAATTCATTGTTACTCTGAAGTTAACTTCCTTCATATTAGTATTGCTAGGGTTATTTGTGATATTCATTGTTAGTCCTGCAATTAAATGCTTTACTTCATTGTCGTTCCCTAAATAATTTTCTTCATATTAGTAGTTTCCCTTGTTGTAAATGTTTAAGTTTTGCATTTCCTGCCATACAGGTGATTCGCAGTCGGTTCTTTGTTTGTTTTAATGATATTAAATTCTATTTTTGATTATTAACTCTTTCCTTACTAAGCCTTTTTAGGCTTACCGTTTACTCGTGGTGTAGGTATTCGCAGAAGAAGATAACATGTGGATTCCACACAGTTGATGAGCAATTTGCACGCGAGCGGACTTGCGGTTGGCCAGGCTATGAAAAGCAAAGATAATTGGGTTGTAATTTGATTTAATTAAGTTTTACTAAATTGTAATTAAATGGCAAGTTTATTTCTTTCAATATTTACGCTTCCGCATATGTAATATTTATGCAATGTTTTTAAGTGCTTTCTAACGGGCCGGCTCGCACTCTGATAATTCTTTCATAAATTTTAAAGCGTTTTTAAAAGGAATTTACGATGAAAATCCGGGTCGTTACACCATTTGCTTTTCAACAAATTCTTCAACTTTGCCAAAATTCCTTTCTCTTAAGCTCTCGTACTTCTCTAGGGTTAGCTAATCGATTAGAAAATGCTTGAAAATATCGCAAACCGCTGGGAGTTCGATGTTATGTATACCGCTGAGTTAAAAGAGGGATGCCGCGGTGTCTTGGGATGACACCACTGTGTGCGCGGCGTCCCAAGAAACTTCGCTTGGACGCTGCGGTGTCCAGGCCAAACATGCTTGGATGTCGCGGCGTCCAGGCCTAACGTGCCTAGAGGCCGCAGCGTCCAGGCCTAATGTGCCTGGATGCAGGCCTGGACGCCGTAGCGTCCAGGCACAGACCAGACGCTGCGGTGCCCTGTCAGCTTGTTAACGATAAACGTGATAGTTGTGTTGGATTTGTCATTTCCCCATATGTTAGTGGTTAACTTGTTAGAAAATATACCATAGTGGTTGACTTGTTATTGATCGCAAACCACGATGGTTGATTTGTCATTTTCCCTAATTCAAAAATCTCAATTTAGCAAATTCTAACTTCCATCAATTAAATCTTCACTAAATATCCAATATTCTCTTATCCAAAATTTATACTTAATTTTCCAATTTTTCTTCACTTAATTCCTTTTACGGAAAATCAGATAATAAATCCCAAACTAAAATTATTCAAATACCTCAAAACTATAAATATTAATATTTTAAGCTCGATAAAATTTTGGGGTATTACAACCTCTGGTTAGCAACAAGTCATCTTCGATCCAAAATTGTCGAGTCTTCTTCTCTTTCACAAGTTGTATGATGGCTCGAGGAGCAGGATCATCTTGCAAACTATCTCGGATGCGGCCTCTCATAGATCCGCTAACTTTACTTGTCTGAAGTTGAGATAGATAACAAAGACTTGTACATTCTGTTTTTTGACTTAGAGCATTAGCTATCCTGTTAGATTGGCTCAACTTATGTTCAAAGTGAAAGCCAAATTATAAGATTAGTTCATGCCAATGCGCCTACTTGGTAATAAGCTTTGGTTGCTGAAAGAAATGACAAACTATGCTGTTGTCAATCTTTACTATAAATTTGGATTCAAAAAGATATTGTCTCCACACACAAAGAGAGTGAACTACCACTAACATATTTTTTTCTAAGGCTATGTACTTTCTCTCAGCTTCTTTCAACTTGCGGTTTTCATATGCAATGGGGTGACCATCCTGTAGTAAGACTCCTCCTAGTTTAAAGTTAGATGCATTAGTTTCCACTTCAAATGGTTTTGTAACATCGGATGGCGCTAAAATGGGAATTTGCATCATGACTTACTTTAAATTCGTGAAAGCTTTATGGAATTATTGATTCCACTCTCAAAGGACTCATTTCTTTAAAAGTTCAGTGAAAGGTGAAACTCTTTTAGAGAATCCCTCGACAAAACGTCAATAATAATTTGCAAGCCCGAGAAAAGAATGTAGTTTTGTAACTGAAGTAGGAACCTTTCAATATTGGATGGCATTGACCTTCTCAGTGTCCATGCGAAAGGGTTCTTGCTTGATGATATGACCAAGGAATCTAATACTTCTTTGAGTAAAGGAGAATTTTTCTTTCTTCACATATAACTAATTTTGTTTTAGTTTCTTGAAGACTAGATAAAGATGGTGTTAGTTTAATGGTTATTAAGCTTAATTATTTTGATGATGTATGTTTTACTTATCTATAAGTTGTTCGTCGGAGCTTCGCGAGAAATTCAATTCTTGTGCTTCAAACATAAATCCCACCTATTCTAGGTGTCTTCTTGAAAATCCGACACCACCATTGAATTCATGTAATACCCTGACTTTTTATAATAGAAATTAATAAGGACAATTAGAAAGTAATTGAGGGTATTCGGATTATTAGGATATTTATTGGTGTATTACCAAGGACATAATCATTAGGATATAATTTAAGGGAATTTATTGGACTATAAGTAGGGTTAAAGTAATTAGATATAATTGGGGGATTAGTTATGTAAGAAGATAATTAATGAGGGGATTAAATGGGGAATTAAAAATAATAGAAATTAAGAGGGAGTGGAGTGATGAACCGGTTTAGTTGGTGAACCGGTTCGGGCTGGTTTGTAGGCTTGTTTTGGTTGAATCAAAGGGAAGGGGGAATTTCTGTTTAGCTTGTGGCCATTTCACAGAGAAGAGAAAGAAAACAGGGAGAGAGAGAGAGAGAGAAGGCGATCGGGAGTGCAAGGGAGAGACCAAGAGCGAGAGAGGCAAGCGTGAGGGGGTGCTTGGGACGGTTCCTTCGCATCGGACGACGCTGTCTGACGGGCGTGCAGGTTGCTGATGGCGTCGCGAGTTGCGGCTGGGGGGAGGGCGTCGGGCTTCGCGGGATGGATTGACGAAGCGTTGGGTCGAGCTGAGCAACGATGCTCTGTCAATTTCGGGTGACTAGTGATGCTCGGCAACAACGGAATGGCAATGGCGAGGAGGCAAAGTTCGACGCAATGAAAGGCTAGGGTAGGGAAATGGCAGTTCAGCTGGTGTTTGTGGTCTGGTCTATGGTCCAGTTCGATGCATGAGCTTCATCCGCCATCCACTAGTTGATTAGGCCGAGTGAAGACAACTGCTTTCCAACAATTTTCTCCACTTCTTCCCTACTATGTCAGGCACAGGTGAATGAGTGGGAGACATTGGGTGGATGTCCAACAGTGGAGAAGAGGAATAATTTGGAGAGAAAAGTGCCGAGTGGAGAGAATAAGGACAGAAGGAGGAAGAATCAGTTCTTCAAGTAATACTCTTTGGTTGTAAACCGAGAGGGGAGCTTGAAGTGATTGATGTGAGAAGCTATGCATTTGATTGAAGGTTTTAGATGCTCTGGAGAAGGAGGTAATACAGAATTTCTTCCTTAAATTTATGGATATTGTGCACCGTTGTTGGTTTGGTCTAGCTCTGTGATAATTCGGTGCCTTGAATTATGTTCAGTTGCTTGAGTTGTGTCGTTCTCTATTACAGCTTGAATTGATGAGGTGTAATCTTGTTATTGTGTTGAATGTCATGGTGCACTGAGGTTGGATGTTAGTCATGTACGTATGGGTATTATCATTGGAAACCATTGTTATGGAAGAGTTAGTTCTGTACTCCCTATTGATTATTGGATATGGAATGAAGATATTGTGCAATGCCTTTGTTGGGTGAAACCATGGGATTAATGAGTTATTAAAAATGAGGTTATGGTTTAGATTAGTTTGCTGCTTTAAAGGGTGAAGATGGGAAATTATGTTATGCAAATTTAGTTGAAGAAAAATGTAGAGAATAAGGTTTAGTTGGTGGCTTGAAGTTATTATGCTCTAATGCATGTCTTACAAGCATGTAAAGAAATATGTTTTGTTGCAGCTAAATAGTCATTAATGATTAAATGCTATTGACTTGTGAAGGTACGAAAAAGGGAAGAAGGATAATGATTAAGTGCTAATACATGTTAAAGCTTTGAGGTAAGATTTGAGATACAGTCGTGGCCAGTGGAAGCCCTACACCACAAGTAGAGTCTTCTTTGTTTGTTGATAACATTTCTGTTACTCTGGATAGTTTTGATAATGCTTCTGTTTGGATATTTTCTTGCTTAATCGATGCACAATCTTATGAACCAATTGATATTACTCCCTGTTAGGTTAAGGTGATTAATTGCTAGTTGATTGTTTTATTCTAGGATACTTATTAGTTGATATTGGATAACCTGCTGTTGTTAAGAATACTAAACTATCGTAGTAGATATTCATGCTTAACTTTACAGCTTAGTGATAATGGTCTTATTAATCCATAATAGTTTTTGTAGATAACTCCATGTTATTCATTTGTCAATTCATTCTCTGTCAATATATTAGGAATAATAGCTGTGAACATGGACATGCTTCTTGACATTCGGCAACAGTAAATAAATATGTTCTTCTTGCTTAATTATAGTGTTGATACATATACCTTTAATATTATGTTGTGAATGTTACCCACTGCCAGACCTTTGCCATTTGATCATGTTAACTTTCTGTCACTAAATCATGTTATTTAATAAAATAGGTTGTAAATTCTATTTGATGTTAAATTGAGCTCTTTATTCTCGGTTAAATGTTGGACACCCTATTGCTGTAGATATATCTATGTTGCTCCGTAAGGACATTCTAGTTCATAGTTCCTATTTTACTATGTTCTTATAGACGTCACTGCTTGTCTATTTCTCCTCTGTATAGTTGATTTTTGGATAAGACATCTGTCAATTACAAAGCATGAATAGACTTTGTACTGCTACTCCATTTCTTAGCTGATATGCTGCCTTCGTTCGTAACATCCATGATTATTTCATGTCATTAAAATATTGTCAAGCATGCCTAGTGTTTCAAATATATATACCGCTGTATTTCCACTCAATTTTAAGCATGATAGCAAGTTGTATATTGCTGCATATTTCTCATGAATTTGTTGTTGTTTTCTGTCCAATTTTGAGCATGTTTGTACTTTTTCTATCGCCGTATTTTTTTTTTCAAATGTCGAGTATGATTTTACTGCTGTTTTTCTATTTAATTGTAAGCATGTAAAAATGTTAGTTTTTGCTGTATTTCTTTCAATTATCGAGCACGTTTGATATTCGTTTCACTGCTGTTTTTCTATTCAGTTTTAAATATGCTAGAACGTTAAATGTCGTTGAGTTCTTCGTGAATTAGTTATTGGTTTGTTAATTTAGAATATATCTCATAATCTCTCTTTTATAGTGGTATAGGTTGTTGACTCTTTGAAGGTTGGATTGGGTTGCGTATGTCACAAGCGTAATATATTTCGTGTATATTATTGTGACTATAATATTGTAGTGACATGCATCATGTTAATAGAAACCATTAGGAATATCACGTATGGGTTGGTGTTCATCTTTGTGAGGGAAATGGATAAAAGAAATGAATGTAAGGGGAATTGGAGGTTGGGGAGGTGGTTCGGATCCTAACCGGGTAAACTCGAGATTATTACCCTTCCCTTATCGGGTCGCGAGAGCCTATCTACCCAAAGGGTTAGATGCTGACTAGCAGCCACTCTCCCTGCGACGGAACCCCAATGTCTCAGCTTAATGTATGAGTTAACGTATGTAACCGTAAATAAAGAACAGTTTGTGCGGATCCCATTCTAACATAATGAGTTAGAGGCATACATTATATTGTATATCTCATTTCTTGCTGGGCCTTAGGCTCACAGTTTGCTTATGGTGTAGGTACGCGCACGAGATTAGATGAAGGAGCAGTTGATGAAGGATTTGCATTGCGTGGATCTTGTAGTTGGCTAGGCTAAAGAATATAAAAGAGAAAAATGGTTTTATAAACAACAATATAAATAGTAGTCTATTGTCCTTAAATTATTTATTTATGCTTCCACTACGTATTCAGAAAAATGATTTTATAATTATAATTTTCTATTACTTATAATGGTTTAAGTAACAAGTTTAAGAAAAATGATTTTTAACGGTTCAGTTTTTTTAAAAAAAAACTCTGATCACACTCTAAAGGAATTTTAAATAAAATTTTTTTTGCTATTTTATAAAAGAAAAAAAAAATTTTAATTTTACACAATTTTTAAAGAAAAATAAATTCGGGTGGTTACAATTGAGGAGCTTAAAACCTTTAAACCCAACTATTTTTGTTCCTATTAGCCGCCATTATTGGAAGTTGCTGACATCAACATGAGAATGATGACATGGCGATGAGATCTAATGTGGTAGGTGCCATATATTTTGACCTTTGACCTTGTCTTTTTACCTATTTTTTGGAAAGTTTGAACATGATTTTGGACAAATTAGCAACATCAAAAAATTTAACCAACCATATTTTTTGACTTCTTTCAACGTGCTAAACGCACTAATGCCTTATGTTTGTCGAAATTTCACCCTGATCATTTAGCATGTAAATTGAGGTGATGTTTAAAACTTTATTTTTAGGTATTTATGAAAAAAATTTCATATTGGATCAATAGGAGTTGGTCATTAGATAAATAATAAATTTCTAAATTTCTAAATTTCTAGTAATGATTGAAACTTTTGAGTTTTTTCATCAAGGCACGTATGTCGCGACAAAGTTCAAGGTAATTTGTAATTTCCTTCTGGTTTCAGTTCCTAGTCCCAATTTAGGACACATCCATTATCCCTCGTGTTTTGGTTAGGATTCTATAGATAATTTTAACAATATTGAAACAACAATCAATTTTAGCTCGAATGGTTTGTAGTGGTTCTTTGATCCATTCAACACATAAAATTTCTTTTTTGTTTATACACCTTGCAATTTATACTTGAATTCCCAAATAGTTTTAATAATGTAATGTGACCTTTGGAATTTAATAGAAAATATTTAGTGTCACAAATTTGAGAATTTTATATATTGAGTATTTTATAATTTTATTATAAATTATAAAGTAAGTAAATAAAGAGAAATTAACACAACAAACCCTATAGTTTGGGATACGAAACACGACAAACATTGAAGACTTTTTGTAAACAACTAAAACCTCAAACTATGGAAAATGAACGACACAAATCTTCCCGTCGCGTTTTCCATCCAAAATTGCAGAGACAAACGCTGCAACCACTCTATTGTCGAAGTCCATCCAAATCCATCCTAAAATTTTTGTTTGTCCTTAACTGAAAAGTTTACCCCTCACTGCCGATCTCGTCCATCGGCATCTACCTTCAAAGTCGATGTTAAACTCTTAGTCCTTCAAGAAAAAAGAATTTCACTATTAAATTCTACATTGCGATTGAAAAGAAAATAGAACATTCAAGAATTTCAAATTTTACCACGCTGAAGGATGTTTGTCGGAGACCTCCACCCTCCTCTATGCTATTGGGCTGCCAGAGAGAAAACAAGGTTGATCCAGATTACTAGAGGGACGTTCGTCTTAAGCAAGGGACGTTCGTTTTGAATTGAAGGACGTCCGTTTTAAGCTAAAACAACATCGTCTTTGTCTATTTTAAGCAAAGGACATCCATTGTTAGCTGAGTGATGCCTGTTTTAAGTTGGGAAAGACGTTGTCTTAGTTACTTTTAAGGAAGGCACGTCTGTCAAAATTTAAGGGACGTCCGTTTTAAGTGAGAGACGTTCGTCATAGGTTGAGGGACGTCCGTTTTAAGCGAGGTACATCCCTCAACCTATGACGGATGTCCCTCGCTTAAAATAGACAAAGATGATGTCGTTCTCAGTTTAAAACAGATGTCTCTCAGCTCACAATGGACGTCCCTTGCATAAAACGGACAAAGACTAAGTCGTTTTAGCTTAAAATAGACGTCCCTTGCTTAAGACGAACGTCCCTCTCTTAAGATGGATATCCCTCTGGCAATCTGGATCAACTATGTTTTCTCTTCAGCGGCCGACAGCACATAGAAGGGTGGAGGTCTCCGATGAACTTCCTTTACCATGGTAGACTTCAAAATTCTTGACTGTTCAATTTTCTTTTTAATCGCAATGTAGAATTTAACAGTGAAATTCATATTTTTTGGAGAACTAAGAGTTTAACATCGACTTTGGAGGTTGACGCTGACAGACGAGATATAGAGTGAGGGTAAAACTTTTTAGGTAAAGAAAAACAAAAATTTTAGGATGGATTTGGATGGAAATTGATGTTAGAGTGGCTGCGGCATTTTGTCTCTGCAACTTTGGACAAAAAACACGATGGGAAGGTCATTCATTTCCCATAGTTTGAGGTTTTAGTTGTTTACAAAAATTCTTCAAGGTTTGTCGTGTTTCTTGTTAGACCCATATGCGCCTATAGAGGGGGGCAGGGTGAATTAGGCGTATTAAACTTTTTTGTGTGATAATTATTTCTCTAACCCTAAGTGATTTATAACAAATATAAAATCAAATAATAACAAATATAAGAGTAAGGGTTAGAGAGATAACACTGATATATTTACGCGGTTTGACAACTCCAACCTACATCCGTGCTTCAAATTTCCTACTTGGAGATCCTTAATCACCCAACCTCCTTGGTTGGTGATGCTTGACTTCATGGTATCAACCAAACCTTTACAAATTGTTGTCAGGGTGTCACCCTCTAGATTGATCTTCACGGGCGTCAATCTAGCCTTTGATTGTTGTAGGGCGTCACTCTTTGTTTGCCAATTGTTTACAAGTTGTGACGCCCCCCGTCAATTTCTCTTTAACTTTTTCCTTTTTAATTACCATGTAAAATTTTTCTTTTTATTTGTTTGAAACAAGCGAGGGTAAATACTTAAGGTGAGCGAGAAAATATGAAATGCATAAATTAAATCAGAGTTAAAGAGGAAACATAATTAAATTTGGAGGTTAAAGTATGAGTTAATAGTTTCACAAAACATTATCCATTTTCAAACCCTTTCAAAATAGCGTTTTATTCTTCTTGCGAGCCATAACCCTCTCAGGTCAATTCAGCCTGATAACTCACAGGTTCAATGGGAAAAACTTCCTCCGCCACTCCTGGAACCAGTACATCTCTACAATCACCTACGCCACAAGCAAAATGTGAGCCTAAGGCCTATCAAGAAATGAGGTGTGTTGTAATATCCCGGATCTTCTTTGAGCTAAAGGCATAGCTTACGTGTTAATTTGGGGATATTGGGAGCTAAGTTGGACAAGTAAAGATATTGATCAAGAGAAAAATACATTTGGAATAAGTGAATTATGATACCTCGTTATGTTTGATTAAGAGAAGGATTTAAGTCAATTGGAGAATTTTTTTAGTTAAACTTAATGTTATATTGGACAATATCAATTGGTTTCATAGTCAGTGGGAATACTAAGAGAAATTATATTTGGATGTACTAAAATTGAAAGTATAGGATTTATACCATTTTATGACACATTGGATAAATAGTGAAGTATACGGTATAATATTAAAGGATATGTAATTGGAAGAGTGGATTATAGTTTATTAAGAAGTTTGTATAAATATATTTATTGTCACGTTATGGAATAACGAAATAGTAAGGGTTGAGGTTGGTTATTGGAAAAGTGAGAATAGGTGATTAGGGATAATTTATATTGATATATATTAGGATGTGTCACGAGGGTATGCATGATCTGGAGAGAAATACATAAAATTGTAGTTTGGAATGCGCGGCTAATCATGGTGGATGATTGGCTTGGAAGAGATTAGCCGGCGTGATCATCCGCAGTTCAAAAAACAAAGGAAAATGTGCTACTGATCGTGGCGGTTGATTGGCTTGGAAGAGATCAGTCGACGTGATCATCCGCAGTTCAAGAACAAAGAAAATAGTGGTCGTTCGGCTTGAAGGAAAACTCATCGACCGCCATTAATGAAGAATATTCTAGAGATGATAATGATCAGAAGACAAAATGGTTTCGTCACTTGGATTGTAGGGAACGTCTGAAAGTTGAATGGATGGATGCTTAGACATTAAACGTTGCTGATCATTGAAGCCAAGTCCTATGACCTTGCATCTTCCTCTGGAGTTAATAGTTAGACGTTATTTATTGGCCTATAAATTGGATGTGAGGGAATGATTATTGGAGAAGAAAAAGGTATAGAGTTACAGAGAAGCTGGCTTGAGGAAAAGATGTGTGAATTGTTCTATGATGTTGGCTGTGGGTTGTGGTTACAGTAAAGAAGTGAGGGTGAGTGTGTGTCTAAAGCTTTGGTGAATTAGTAGAGAAGGTCTTAGGAGATATAACCGTGGGGTTTTTGGAAGAGGTTGACAGAGCAAAATATCGGAGGGATTATTATGGAAATTCAAGTCTGTGAGGTTCCGTCGGGTTTCCGATTTTGACAATTGCTAAGTTGACCTTCTCTCACCTTTTTCTTAAAGGAATTATTATATGGAATGGTTCTGTCTTTTGAGTTGGATATCGCACAACATGCATGAGTTATTATATATATTTAGTTGGTTTTCGCATGAGATAAATATATAAAAATTGGTTAGTGATTTGGGTTTCATCACTGTTTGTAAGATAATTAATTTAATTAGTTGTTAAGTGATATTATTTCAATAATAATTATTATTGAGCATGACGTGAGAGATTTGTAGGCTGTGGCATAAATGAGATTTATTATGTGAAATTTAAGAGGAAGTAATTATTGGATTAAGGTTTATAGTTGTTGGAAATAAGGTTCTTTGGTAATTTGGATATAATGGGAAGTTATTCATTATGGGTATGTTAGTTGAGGTTAAGGGAACTTACTATTGAAAAATAATTATTAATAGTTATGTTGTTAATTTATGATTAGGTTTCGTGAAAGAAACTTAAACTGTTAAACCATTAAAGCTAAGGACCTTAGGTACGTGCTATTGCATGTGCTTTGTCCGAAAGGACCTATATCTCGGGAAATTAGGGTTTTGTTTGATGTCATTTATTTAATGCATAAGTTATGTTATTATATGAAATTGTATGTTATTTGTTTGCATGTTTATTAGAATTAAGTTCAGTTCCTTAGATAGGACGAATCATGTTTAAGGATACGATTAAGGAACACGTTAGATATGATTGTATGTGCACAATAATGTTAAGACTTGAAATCCTAATAAATGTAATTAAGTTGTTTCTGTATACCAGTTAGTCACACCCGGCACAGAAACCAAAGAAAATGACTGTGGACCAGTTAGATACGTCCAACACAGATGTTTATATGGACCAGTTTGATACGCCCGACATATAAACAGTAAAAGACTGCAACAATGTAAGACAACAGAATTAAACCGTAAGATACGTAAATAGCTGTTCTTGTGAACCGGTTGATTACGCTCGGCATAGGAACCGAAGATGAGTACTAACTATGGACTGGTTTGATACTCCCGGCACAAATGTTTATATGGACCGGTTTGATATGCTCGACATATAAACAGTAAATGAATGATTGTGTGGACCGGTTAGATACGCCTGACACATAATCAAACAAAATAACTATAAAAGATATGAACAGTAAAAGAGAAACGAAACAGAAAACCTTATACGATGCTATAAAAATTGTATGTAAATTCTATATTTTACTTTTATATCACGTACTAAACATTAGGAACATAGTTAAGTCTCGCTGATGTAAGTAAGGAACAGATGAAAGGATAAAGCTGTTGATGGACATAGCTAATGGAGTATTGTTGTGTGGACATTTGTGCTGTTGGCGATAATGACCTGTGGTTATGGTTCACAGAAAGGAATAAATGTTTTAAAAGGCTTTTAAGTATTTTATGATTTTAAATAAATGTTTAAGTTAATTTTTTTACTAAATGTTTATTTAAACAATAGATTTATAGTATTTACTTGTAAAAGACTTCTGCTGTATGTTTTATATGATTAAGACTTCTGTTGTATATTTATGACTCTGGTAAGCAATGGTTTTACGATGGTTTTAAAAGAAAAATAAAATTTTTATATGGAAAAGGTTACGGGATGTTACATGTGCAATATGATGTATGCCTCTTAACTCATTATATTAGAATGGGTCCCACCCAAACTGTTCATTTTTTTCCGTTACATATATTAGTCGTACGTCGAGCTGGAATATTGGAGGAATCTGTGGTAGAGAGAGTAGTCTCTTGTCGGCTTCTAACCACCTAAGGTAGACAGGCTCTCGCAACCCGACAAGGGAAAGTCATAATTCTTCGAGTCTACCTGGTTAGATCTGAACTACCCCTCCATCCTCCAACTCCCTTTCCATTCATTTTCTTTATCCATTTTCCTCACGTAAATAAATATGAAAACTACTCATACATGACATTACTACTTGTTTCTATTATCATGATGCATGTCAATGTGAAATAATAACACATCAATATTACGAAAATGAAACGAATCCAACTAAATTAAATCCAAGCAACATGACACAATACTAGGAATAATGAGCTAACATGAGGTACTAAAATGTCATAGCAATTAACCTGGAATAAAAGTACAACAATAGAACATGATATATGATAAAACAACTAACGTGCTGTAAAACATGGAGTCATATTTTAGAGTTATCTAATATAACCTAACAATTCATCTTGTTATTAGCCAAGTGCTCAACATGGTTTGCAAAGCATTATTTTAACTACAACAGTTAATTGTAAATGGAAAACATGTTATTTAGTTGATGACATGAATTAAGCATAAATAAAATGACTAGAGACAATATAACCTCTAAAAGAGTAAAACATGGTTTGATAACAATATTTTCTAACTAGAACTAACAACCTATTCATATTTACAGAAACAGGATAGTTCATAATAGAGTTGACTAATCATGTTCACATCAGGGAAAATAACAGCATTTAGCAAGCAATAAGGAAATAGTGATATGTTAAACAACAATATAGTAGATCAAGTCTATCAGAGCAGTGAGCATGACTGTATTTAGCGCATTCAAAGGAAAATAGAACCAATAATCAGCGACTAACAAAGAGTTAATGTTTACAACTACTAATAAGGAGTTATTTATACAGAAAGTAACTAAGAGTTTACCTAACAGTTTATTCGTACTTAACATGACATAGAGCATTTTACAGTTTGGCAGTTCATATCATAGAGTTAACCGGCAGAGACTATAATCTTAATAGGAGACATTATCAATTCCTCTACAAACTAGGCAATGATTTACAAGAAAGAAATAATAGAACATCAATATGAAAGAAAATAAACATTGCTTCTGGGTAGGGCCTCCACTGGCCAACGACTCTACCCATTTCTTACCTCAAATTGCTAATCGTTGAAGAATTTCTATACTGGAAGAAAATGCAGCAGCGAGTTTTCCAACCCAACCCCTTCTCCAAATGCACAACGTATCACTTCAATGAACACATTCTTCGCACAGCTCAGCTTTCACAAAATGTTCACACACTCCAAAAATCACACCCATGCACGGAGAAAAATGGAAAACACAGAGAGTGTCACAGTTGGATAGTTAAATAACATGAAGACCTTACCTGGAGGAGTGGTGGTCAGTCACCAACCGGGATGGAAGAGGGTGCCCAGATGTGGGGAGCATTGCTGGTCTGTCGAGGGAGTGGGATTTTAATGCGTAAATGACAAAACACCAATGTATTTAAAATAGGGTTGTCACAAAATAGTGCAATTTTGGTCTAGGAAAGGCGTCTGAGCCTCGACCGCATGTCGACCGAATTCTACATTTTCCTTCAGAATTGCATTTTTGGTTAAGACTTTGACTGAAACATGTGACCGCACGTTGACCAAAAGGTCGACGAAATTGGACAGATTCAAATCCTCCTAGACCACACCTCGAACGCACTCGATTGTGGTTCGACCAAAAACTCATATTGCTGACAGAGGAGCCTTTTTAGACGCAAACAACTGACCTAGCATCGACCCAAAATGCAAGGGATGATTTGTAACACTTTTTGGACGTAACCCACAATCGCGCGTCGACCGCGGTGCGACCAAAAACTCAAATGCACCTTTTTCATCAAAACTTTATACCTTAATCACTCCCTAATATTTTTTCCATATTTACACGACATTAATCAACAACATAACATCCCGCAACAAAACACATTAATTCTTCTAAAATTCATTACATTAAATAAACGGGGGAAATATTATCGGGGTATTACACAAGTTTACGGAAGCTAAACTACAAGTTAAAACCTAACTCTCAAATAAACAATCTCAAGTTTAGGGATGAAAGAGTTAGGCCTAGGCACTCATTTGGTAAAGAGAAATATCGAGTATAAAATTTGCTAGAGCTTTGCTTTAATTTCTCTTTATTAAAATGAGCTTCAGAGTGCTTTATATATATAGAATCGGCAAAACTAGTTGACCATTTTAAACTAGTCATTGCGTTGTATAGACTGAACGGTCGATCACTTTATCATACCTGTCGACTACCTCTTCTCATTTCAATAGGGGTGGGCAAGAACTGACTAGAACCGAGAACCAACCCAGAATCAACGATCGCTTCCGGTTCCGGTTCGATTCTAGTTCTTGGTTCCCAAAATTGTATTTGGTTCGGTTCCAGTTCTTATTTTTATTTTTGGTTCGGTTCGCGGTTCTTGGTGTAGAAAACTGACCGGAACTGAGCCCTGCTTCTATGTACTAAACGAGGGCTTTTGGAACGAGGGCTTCTCAATTCTTCCTCAAGTCACGAAGCCCTCTATTCTGTTCTCTCCTCGGACGCCAGTCGCCTCACCTCAGTTCTTGACTTCGTTTGTGTTCTGCAGTCGCCTTGCTTCACCTCGGACGCCAGTCGCCTCGTGTTCTATAGTCGCCTCGCCAGACGCCAGTCCCTTCTCATAGTAAGAATATCTATGGTTTTAAGAATTTGATCAGACTTCAGTATTCTAGTGTAATTTCTTCATGCTGAATGACTCATCTTCCAAAATAATCTATTTTGCTTTGAGCGACCAAAATATAATGCATATGTTGTTTGTATAATCTAAACTTCATCTTTGAATAAAGGGATGATTGCTAGAAATGTTTATTAATTGTTGTTACATGTTCTTGTATTTACTTAAGTTAGCCAATTTAATTTGCCTGATTGCCATAGTCTGAACTTCATCTTTGAATAAAGGGCTGATTGCCAAAACTGTTGATTAATTGTAGTTACATGTTCTTGTATTTTCTTAAGTCAGCCTATTTAATTTACTTGATTCCCTCTACTCTATAATGGTTCTCTTGAATGATCAAACTTCAATATTCTAATGAACTGATGATCAGTTCATAATGATCAGTTCATAATGATCAGTTCATCCGTTAATCAAAATTAAACCACAGAATGATCAGTTCATAATGAACTGATTTTTCAATTTAGAACCGATGAACTGATTTCTGATGTTTATGTAGTTTAGAAAATCACTCGTGACTCTTTGATTTTTTAGGATACAAACAGAATGGCAAAAATGACACAAACTGTTTCTAAAAAATGCGTCAGTAATTCTAATGTTCGGGAGCATTTTGTTGAGATTGGAAGTCATGATGCAGAAATTGGTAAAGCACAATGCAAGTATTGTCAGCAAATACTAGCAGCGAATACTAGAAAGAATGACACCTCTTAATTTGTGGAAGCACTTAAAATCGTGCAAAAAGTATGTGCCAGATCTTGATAACAATGAAAGCAAGTTGCCATTTCAAAAAAAAAGAAGATGGAGAATGCTCCAATAAGCCAACATATAGTCAGATGGTTGCTATAGAATATATAGCTAGAATGTTAATCAAGGATGAGTTGCCGATGAGAATGGTTGAATAGAAAGGCTTTAAAGAACTACTTCAATTTTTCAGAAAGGACTTTGTTATGCCTTCCCGTAGAACAGTTGGAAGAGACATAGAGAAGATACACAGGAAAGAAAAAATGAATTCGAAAGCATACTTCAAGCAAAGAAGTCAACGAGTGTGTTTGACTATAGACACTTGGACTTCTACACAAAATAAGTCTTATATGGTGATGACCGGACACTGGATTGATGACGAGTGGAAGTTGCAAAAGAAGATACTAAACTTTTGTGAGATGTATGACCATAAGGGAGAAACAATTGGCAGCACAATGGAGCATTGTCTACTTGGATGGGAGATTGACAATGTCTTGACGGTAACTATTGATAATGCATCATCTAACGATGTTGGTATTTCTTACTTGGTACGAACTGTAAGAAATCGGAATGGTTTGGTTTTAGATGGAGAGCACATGCATGTTCAATGCTTTACTCATATTCTGAACTTGATAGTTGCTGATGGGCTAAAAGAGCATCACGACTGAATTGTTCAAGTGAGAAATACGGTGAAATATGTTAAATCTTCTCCACAACGACTTAGACTCTTCAAGTCTTGCATTGACAATGTGAAGATTACATTTAAGGGCTATGTAACTCTTGATGTGCCGACTCGATGGAACTCCACTTATTTGATTCTAGATAATGCCAAAACGTATGTCGTAGTATTCGATAAGACGAGAGAATGTGATAATACTTACGCAACAGCGATGGAGGAGGAAGGGCATCCTACTTCTACAGATTGGACTAACATTCGGATATTTGTCAAGTTTTTTGAGGTGTTTTACGATAGCACTCTGATGGCTTCGAAATCTTTGTCAATTACAGCTCATCAGTGTGTCACTGAAGCTTGCAAGTTGAAGATGATCATCGATCATTTTGCTAACAGTGATAGTTTGATGTTGATGCACACGGCTCATGGAATGATGACCAAGTTGAAAAAGTATTGGGGATATTTCGATAAGATGAACACTCTTCTATTCATGGTAGTCCTCCTCGACCCAAGAGGTAAATCGAAGTTTCTAAGACATTGTATCTCCATTCTGATTGGATCCGATAGAGTTGATGAGTATGTGAAAGTAACGGAGAATGTTTTAGAACGATTATATTTGGAGTATAGAGGTAATTCAGCTGATGATGTGGAGATTGTTAATGTTGCTAATATTGGAAATCTGTCAAAGGAGGTAGATATTGTTTATGCGCAATTCTTTAACAATTCACTTGAGAGACTTTGAAATTCAAATAATATGTCAAAAGTGGATGAGTATTTGGGCGAGCGAGCTGAGAAGTTCACACAGACTTTGACAAATTAAGGTGGTGGAAATTGATGACACATAAGTATCCAGTGTTGAGCAACATTACGAAAGATGTATTGAGCATTCTGATTTCCACTGTCCCTTCTGAGTTAGTTTTTAGCTGTGGGGGCCGTATTATTGATTCATCGCGTACTGCCCTACAACCTGAAATAGTTGAAGCTATAATTTGCACACAAAGTTGGATTCATTCCCAAACTCATCTAGATACGTCGCAACCAACAAACGACTACGAAACTATTGATGAAGGTAGGGGTGTTCACGATCCAGTTCGGTCCGGTTCCAAAGGAAAATCGCACCGGACCGGTCGGTTCCAGTTTTGAGAATCCAGGACCAGAACTGGAACCATGAAAGTCGGTACCGGTTCCGGTTCGATACTAGAAATTCGGTACCGGTTCCGGTTCGGTACCGGTTCGGTACCGAATATATACATATATTTTTTTAAATATTATAATAAAAATTTATAAAATAATACAAAAACAAAAAAAATCCTAGACAAATGACATGCTTTATAGATGCAGTACTTTACAAGAAACTACATAATAATCTTCCATAAACATGCAAAATGAATTATTAGAAATTACATGACATAGATCAATCATATGCATTACCAGAAATTTAAAGGTGGCAGTGGCATGAAGGGAGGCTGGCTGGATGGATCTACTACTTTATCTTCTTCCAGCAGAGAGTCTGTTAGAGTCAACAAGGTTGATGGAGATCTATTACCCAAAGGTGGAACATTGCTCAAGTTCTGGGCATTCTTGTATGTCAATATCCTTTGGAGACCTGCAAATCACTGATCTTGATGCGGGACATATGGATCTTAGACGTGGCAAGCCATACAACCATAGTTTCCTTAACTTGGAAGAGTGATTTGTGTCATGCCCTCATTTACATCTTTCTGATCATCTAACCACTCTCCTATTATCTCTTCCAATTCCTTGCAACCATTGACAGTAAGTATGGTTGTTGAGGATGGACAACAATCCAATATTAAATACTAACTTCGTTCTATCAAACCCATTGATTTCCAGCTCTTGAAGACAAGAAAAGAGTAGCGATAACTAAAAAATCCTAATTCTCTATTTCAATTTTCATGACTTCTTTAAGCATAAATAACCCTTTTAAACATAAGTAACTGGAATAATACATCATATGCATCTTTCATTGGGTCAATCAACAATGGAAATTCCTTGAACAACGCCAGTTAGAAGAAAATCAACATATCAGTAGCCAAATGAACACCAACAATCAACAGATTCATCAACAATCAACAGAGAACTATCACAATTTTAAATTCAGAGGACCAACATCACATAAATCAAAACAGAACAGAAATCACAATTAGGGTTCATAAACTGACCGAGCTGGCGACGAAAGCTGGAAGGGCCAGATCCGGAGACAGAATCGGGATTGGAGCGCCGGAGATGGAATCGAGACAAGAGCTCAAGAGAGGAGCTCGGGACTGGAGCTCAGGACAGGAGCTCGAGACTTGAGACTTGAGAGAGCAGCGCTGATGCGGGAGACGAAGTCAGGAGTCGGTACTGGAGCTTGGGACTCGGGAGCGTCGGCGCCGGAGTGGAGACGAAGGTGGGAATGGAGCTCACGAGAGTCGAGACTGAAGCTCGCGGGAGTCGTAGACTGAGCTCGCAGGTGCGGGGTCATCAGGGAGGGGGTATGAAGCAAGGAGGAAGTGCCCTAAATTTAATCAATCCAGCCTTTACGGTTCTGCGGTCGGTACCGGTTCTAACAGGTACAGAACCAGTACCAAACTTGTTAAATCGGTTCTGTGAAAACCGGACCGATTTCGGTCCGGTACTAGGCAAATCTGGACCAAACCGGTACCAAAATAGGACCGGTTTCGGTCCGGTTCTTCGGTACCGGTTCGGTTCTGCACACCCCTAGATGAAGGTGCATTACTTGTACAATTACTTTTATATATTTGATGAAACTTTTTAATGTTACGTGATTAATATGATACTTTTTTTTAGTACTTACTGCTTACGACCAAAAAGACAAAGATGATGAAGGAGGAGGTGATCTCTTGCCCTGAGAAATCATTACTAGCAATTGATACTGATTTTTGCTTTTTTTACTTTATGCAAGAGAAATTTAACAATGATGCAAATGAGCAACTTTCTCTCCCCTTCGTTTGCTTTTCTTTATTTTTCAAAGTTCATTCCAAACTTGTTGATTTCTTCAAAGAATAATCTGAATTCTGAATGAATTAAAGATATTCCCTTTATTGTGGCTTTTCTAGTCTCTTTCACAATCTCTTTGATTAAAATATGTTTTAACATCATTGTTAATAGATGTTGTTCATGGCTTCTAGTTTTCTATGATAAACATTGAAACAGATCAGAAAGTAGAAAACTTACGAAAACAATGCACATGTATCTATGTCATATTATAAATCGAAGACGGGATTGAAAGAGACCTTTCTATGCTGATTTTATGTATAGTTTACAGAAAGATTTTTCATTTTCAACGAGAGCAACGGTAGGGACTATGATGGATCGCGTCTCCGACTTTGTAGGAAACAAGAAATTTTTTGTGATGAAGCCATGAGGGTTTGATCTATACCTCCATTGTTAATAATCTTCAAGTTGAAAACTTGAGAAAATCATTGTAATTAGTTATTTTGTAGGTTTTCTAAGAGCTACAAATGATTCTTTCGCTTATTATTATTGCAAGCCAGGGTTTCACATCAGAGATTGAATTTCAAAATGATCGCATAATTTTACTGGATTTTAGCCCGAAAATACTTGTTTTAGTATCAATTAAAATAACCAAATTGTGGGTTAAGAAATGATTAATGAAAAATTTTGCCTGAAAACTGAAAAGACCATGAGTAATCAAGGCAATCAACTCAATATCTTTAAAGAGATAGACACATGGGGGAATGAAATGATAATTACATTTCAATAGAGAATTCAACTTTTGGACCAAGATATTGATTCAAATACAATTTCTAAACTACAGACATATGAGATATATGTTCGTGTCTCAGCTTGAAAATTTCAAGCTAACAAGCATTGAATTACTATCTGAAGAAAAGTAGGAGTCTTTACAATTATAAATACAGGGACAACTTGATCAATTAATAGCTGATAGATGGATAGAGCTGAACCTTACCTCTCAATCATAAGAAGCATCACTTTTCAAGTATCCTTTGATGAACCATGGAGTTTTCTAATCAAACACCACGCAGCATAGAACTCCCTATGATTAGCTAACACTCGTATCATCAAATTACAAGTGTTCTCATCGTCCCAGCCCCATTTTTCTCCCCATCTGAAAGCCAAAAGTGATGATTTCCACTCTTCCCTCAATGCCCAGATCGCTGAATACACCAAATTCTTGTTTGCTTCAATCCCAGACTCGTTCAAAGCATCAATGGCCCCTGCCTCAGAAGGAGAACGAATGGCCCAATTGATCACTTCCAATAACAACGGAAGGGCCAGGACTTCTAGGTCAGAAACTTTCAACCTTCCACCGTCAAAATCAAATGGATGAGTGACATAATGAGCGGAGAATGGTCGGAGGGTCGAGATGGCGAAAGAGAGAGCGAGGAAGAAAGAGAAAAACAGAGCGAGAGAAAAACTTGCATTTCAAGTTGGGAACCTGAACCGAACCGGAATCGAGCCCAGTTCCAGTTTCGGATCCAGTTCCTTTCGGTTCTAGTTCTGGTTCCTTACTCTTGGAATTGAGAACCGAACGGTCGGTTCCAAGAGGTCCAGAACTAGAACCGAGAACCGATTTGCCCACCCCTACAATTTAGAAACTTTGCTCGACTTTGTTCATTTCGTAGTTGTTCAAATATGCAGCGCTCGACTACCTTCCTCAGCTAATGAAAAATCGAGCTCTCTATCCATTTTTTGGTCGACTGCCTCTTCCAACTAGTCGACTGCTTTTCAGCAGTTTGGAATTCTCGAGCTCTCTGTAATATTTGCGGTTGAACATCCACAGTAAACCGATTGACCGCTCTTTGTTTTGACCCTTTCTTCAGCCAACTGGTCGACCAAATCTCCACTATTAGTCAACCTGTACTCTGTGTTTTTCACATTTTGAAGTGTTTAAGTCCAAAAACTTAACTAATAGCTACATGGACTTAAAACAACATATTAGTACATTTAAATACCCTTGTTAAGAGGTATTCCCAATGAAGATCAATATAAATATAAGGATAAAATAATTAAACAAATTCAAATGATAAACAACTTATAATTCAATTAAAACATTCATCATCAAAACAATTAAGCCTAATGAATTTTAGGCTAACATTTCTTATCCCAAACTGTAGGATTTGTTGTGTTAATTTCCAATAAATAAATTAGTAAGCATATTTCAATATAAGGAAATGTCCAAGGTGTTAACCTAAGAGACTTTAGGCTTATTTGTTTTGATGATGAGCCATTTAGTTGTTAATAAGTTGTTTATGAATTGAATGAAATTAATATGCTTATCATTATGATTATATATGATCTTTATTGGAAATACCCCTTAATAAGGGTATTTATCTTTACTAATATGTTTGTCTAAATCTATGTAGATTATAGGTTGATTATTGAGACTTAGAAGAATGAAAATGTGCAAAACACAGAGTACAGGTCGACTGGGTAGTGGTCCAGAAAGGCTACAAAGAGCCAAATTAGTGGAAGCAGTTGACAAGGGCCTGGAGCAGTCGATCAAAAAATGATAGATTGCTTGACATGTGTTGAAGTGCAGAAGAGCGGTTGACCGAGATGAATGGCGGTCGACCAAAAATTGGACAGAGTTGAGATAGTTTATGAGTTGCACTGAAGCGGTCGACCGGAGAGAAGGAAGTAGTCGACTGGACAGACAACGACTATATTGTAATGGTCAGGAAGTGGTTTACTTAAAATGTTGAGTGGTCAACCGCTAGATAGTTTCTTTATATTGAAGCACTTGCCATTGGAAGAAAAATGGAGAGAAATTATACCGAATTGCTACCAAATTTATTACTCAATTTCTCTTAACAAGTAAGTGCTTAGCTTAGCTCTTCCATTCCCAAACTTGAGAGTTTATATTTGAGAGCTTAGACTATAGAATTTTTATTCGTTATTTTCATTTCATTGTACTCGATCGCAATCAAGGGTGACGCCTCGTATTAGTCAAAGAGAAAAGGGTGATGCCCTGTGAATAGTCGTGTAAAGGTTTGATTGGCACCCTTGAAGCTTAATCATCACTAATTGGGGATGTTAGGTGATTAGGAAATCTCCAAGGAGGAACCTTGGAGCGCGGACGTAGACGGATTTTCCTAACCACATTAACAAACCGTTGTCAATGTCTCTATCCCTTATCTCTTATATTTACTATTGCTTGCATACTTGTTAGTGTTAAATCACTTAGGGATAGAATTATAATATCACACGAAAAAATTTAGCTAGCCTAATTCACCCCCCTCCTCATTATGTTGGCATCGGTCCAACACAAGAAAGGAAACGCAACCATGACGACTGAGCTGGAGGATGGATGTCGTCGTTTTGTGTGCAAAATTTAAGCAGTAAACAAATGGAGGAATGGATGAAATGGCAACCATTGGAAGGAAACTTGACCACGACGACTGAGTTGGAGGATGGACGTAATCATTTTGTGTGGAAAATTTAAGTAGCAAACAAATGAAGGAATGGATGAAATGGCAACCATTGGATGAGGACAAGGAATAACTGAGATCAAGTGGACATAGAAAAATGCTTCAGGAGAAGGGCATGATGCTGCTTGGGTGTGGAAGGATGGATTGTTGGATGAGAATTAGGAATGGTTGAGATCAAATCAGAATGGAAAAAAGATGATTTTGTGAGAGTGTTTGATGTCGCTTGGACGTGAAAGGATGTTGAATTGTTGGATTAAATTAGTGGAAGGGACATGAACCATTGGATTTTAGAAAGATGCTTTCATGGAAGTGTTGGATGGCGCTTGTACGCGGAAGGATGTTGGACCATTGGATTGGTTTAGTGGAAGGAGCATGAATCGTTGAATTTAGAAAAGATTCTTCCATGAATGGGAAATTTTCCGTTTGAAAGATTTAAGTAAATAGGAACGTTGTCGTTTTAGGTTATTGCGTGTTTCCGTGGTAGCAAATGTGTTAGTTACAGCTTATATTGAGAAGAAAATGGTGTTCTTTGGATTAGCGAGCCACATTTAATAGTGTTAGAGTGGAAGCATTGGTATCTGCATCAGCGTAGGCTTACATGGAAGGATTGGTGATTATGGTAACATTGGCGACCATAAATTAAAGACTAAGGGTTAACGTGGCTGACTGTCACTGGTCGAATTAAAAGAAACAGACATCCCCTAGTCAGTTTACACGTCTGTTGCTTTGGGGACAAATTTCAACGAGATTATTTCCTGATTACTTGAGAGCTATGATTCAATTCTCTAGATTGTTAGGAAATGATAATGCTTGGATACGATTTCCACGAGATTTTATTTCATGGGATGCTCTATTTGATCGTCTACAAATATGACTGTTAGGAGGTCGAAATCCTAGCTACTCTTAAGTTGCGAATTTGAGAAGATCTTCTCTCTCAACTCTCGGGTGATTTCTTTTCGAGCTCTCTAAAGGTAGGTCCTTTACTGTTGAAATTTTTGTAATATGAGATGGCTGATGGTAATGGATATTGTAAAACTATTTCAGAGTCTTGAAACAGTATGTTGCTATTAAAGTTCCATCTTTTCCTTCTGTTAACTCAATAATCTTTCTTTTGGTTTTGAGGGAATCAAACAAGTTGAATAATTTAGATTTAGATAAAGACTTCATGTAAGAGATGTTTGTTGTATTAGGCCTTTGACTTATATCACAAAGTGCTAGGGTAAAGTAGAATTATGGTGTTATTCTAAGATGTCTACGGGCTGTTGTTAGAGGATATGCTAATGCTTGTTATTTGGTAGTTTACGCTGAACTGTGAATTGAGGAAATATATGTTGATGGTGAAATGACCGTGATAGTCCTAATAG
>CM039473.1:4259797-4339333 GCA_022433065.1 Begonia loranthoides | reverse complement strand
TACAAGACATACATAACTAATTTGTGGTTAAAATAAAAATGCCAAATTAACACAATCACATTTAAGAATCATTCAATCAACAATAATCTCCCCCTTTTTGTCATTAAGCTTAAAACAACATTTGAGGGAATCAAGCATTGGAATCTAAGAAATAGATATCAATTTTAGAATAAGAATGATAAATCAATTTTCATTTTTTAAAGGTGATACCAAATGAAGAAACAAGAAATTAGCAAATGATACCTATATAATATTCACAATAAAAAATTTTTAAAGATTGGTACCAATTGTAAATTAAAAATGAAATCTAAAATAAAATTCTATGAGAGATACCAAATTTAAGATAAAAATCAATTCACTTATATCTCGCCTTATGTCAACCACAAAAACAACCAATTGGGGATATAATCCAATTTTGAATCTTTGCTCTCCCCTTTAGAGCAATAATAAAACAACTTAATCATTTCTCTCCCTCTTTAAAATTATCATCAAGCAAATATGAGAGAATTCACAAATAAGAGAATCATCCAATTTAAAACAAAATATATACCAAATGTCAAAAATCCATGGATGAGTTCAAATTTTGAAAACAAATTTTCTCCCCCTATCATTATGCACAAAATCAAAGAGGTGGGGAATCTCATATATACCAAGTTCAAAAATCATTTGAGAGGATAAACCAATTTGAAGAAAATTGATCTCAATAAGTCCAAATACAAAATAGTTCTATAAATGATTTCAATTGAAAAAAAAAATGTCCAATGACATCAATTGTTGGAATTCAATCCTAAAAACAAAGATTGATACGAATTTAAAGATTTCAAAACAAAAGTCATTATTGATATTTATTGAAAATCAACTCCAAAACTTCTTCCCCTTTTAAATCACAAAATCAAAAAACATTGGGGAATAAAGAATACCAGATTAAAATCTTTAGAATATAATAGCAATTGAAAAACACTTAAATTCATTTAAGGAGAATTGCCAAAGTTTAACCTAGTGGAAGCAAATTTATCAAAACTAAAATTACAATCAACATTTCAAAACAAGTCAATAATCTCAATACAATTCTATTTTCTCCCACTATTTCATTAACCAATTGCAATTCAAGGGAGATATCCAAATATTCTCAAAAAGGCAAACCAATTCAATCCAACAAATTCAAGAAATAATAGACCATTTAATTTCTAGATACCTATTTAAGAAATAATCAAATACACACCCTATGATGCCTATTAATTCAATTTAAATCAAGAATGAACACAAATGTTATTCTATAAAATTTAATCTATTCACTTCAATACAAATCAAAACACAAACAAATTTAATCAAGTGATTGTGTACCTCCATAGCATTTTATGCCATTTTTACCACATTTGGAGGCATTTTTGAAGCTTCTCTCCTTTTTGTTGGATATTCAAGTATCCATTCTCCTTTCAAGTTCCTTGGGAGAATCTCCAACCTATAAAACCATCACTTTGAATATTTTGGTACCCAAACTATTTTGGGTCAATTGGTTAGAGATTTGTTTCCTTTAGGAATCCATACGAATTTAGAGTTCAAAATAAATTTAGAATTAGCATTAAATCTCAAAGGATGAACAAGAGATTTATGCCCTAAACAATTACATACATTACAAGTTGTAGGGCAAACAAAGAAATTTGTATAATTCTTCTTTTTAGCAAAGGGTTCATAGCCAATTCTGGCTCTATCAAATGTGATCATTTACTTCCCTAAGAGCATATTAAAATTTTTACTACCATTTGTGAATTTAAGCAAAATAACATTCAAATCATCAATTTTCAATTTCAAATCACTATTGCTAAATTCATAAGTTTTAATTGTAGCATTCAACATATTATTCATGCTCTTCAATTCTAAAATTTGATCCTCTAAAGATCTAGTAAAGTTTGCATGCTCTTTGATCAAATTGTTCTTTTCCTTTTTCAACGATTTATACCTATCTTTCACTCCTCAAAACTCTCAAGCAATTCATTATAAGCATAAAGTAAATCATCATCATCATTGTCAAAATTTCAATTGCTAGAGGAGTTTACCTCGTTACCTTTGGTTATGAAGCAAATGTGGGATACTTCTTCAATCTTAGAAGCAGACTCCTCCCTATCATCCCATGTTGCCTTTAATGTTTTCTTCTTTAAGGCTTTGAATTTTCTTCGTTCCTTGGAGCATTCGGTAGATAAGTGTTCGAGTTTACCGCACCCATAGCATACAATCCCTTTCTCTTTCTTTTCTTTCCTCCTTTGACGAAGTTTCTCCAATTTTTGGGTGATAGACTCTAACTCTTTGTCTATGTCTTCAGAGTCATCCTCATCCCCGGAATCATCCTTTGTGCTTGTGGAGGCTTTAAATGCAATTGGCTTAGAAGCCATTGTCTTCTCTTTTTGTTCCTCCTTCTCGTGGCACAAAAGGGTGATCACGTGCGTCATAAGGGAACCGATGAGTTCCTCCATCTTCAAGGTTGTGAGATCACGAGCCTCTTGAATTGCCGTCACCTTCGGTAGCCACTTGATTGGTAGACAACTAAGAATTTTATGAACCAACTCTTCGTTAGTATATTCTCTACCAAGAAATTTCAAACTATTAGTAATGTTAGTGAAGCGCGTAAACATAGAACTAACAGTCTCATCATTATCCATACAAAACAATTCATAATCATGGATACTCATACTTAATTTATTTTTCTTTACTTGATTAGTGCCCTCATGTGTAACTTCAAGAAGTTTCCAAATATCATAGGCACTTTCGCAACTTTGAATCCTATTAAATTCATTGGCATTTAAAACACAATACAATTGATTGATAGCCCTAGCATTTAAACTTAATTTTCGGAAATCATTATCATTGAATTCATCTTCCAATTTTGGCACATTCAATCCATCAACAAGTTGAAGAGGAATATAGGGTTCATTCATAATAACTTTCCACATTTTATAGTCAACAGATTGAATGTAAATTTTCATCCTAGTTTTCCAGTGCAATAATTGTTTCCATCAAAGAGAGGAGGCCTAAAGGTAGATTTTCCCTCATTATGCATATTATAGGCCATATCCAAATATATGAACAATATATATCAAAAGAATTTCTACCAAGAGATTTAAAAAAATTCGTCAAGATCGAAACGACATTTCTCAAAATAAATTTACCTAAATGAGAATATATACAATATGCACAAAATAAATAATATGACACAAGAAAATTTTTTATCTCTGCTTTGATACCAATTGATGGATCGATATATGCCTATAGAGGGGGGGGGGGGGGAGTCCTAATAATTTTGTACGATATTTAATCACTAAATCCCCATGTGATTTATCATATAAAACATATAATTCAAAGCATAAATAAAGAGCTTAAGGGTAAAGAGAATTGCACACAATTTGTTTACACGGTTCGGCAAACCTGCCTATGTCCGCGCTCCAGGTTCCACTTGGAGATCTACTAAACAATTGGCTTAAGAGTGCCAATAAAATCGTTTACAAATTGACTATTCACGGGGCGTCACCCAGGACTAATTCTAAGGTCGTCAACCTTTGACTGTTACAGGGCGTCACCCTTAATTTGATTATTGCGGGAAGTCACCTGTTGATTGAATTTATGGGCGTTCAATCGAGCCTATGACTGTTTTGGGGCTGCACCCTTATATGATTTCTTAGGGAATCACTCTTTACAATTAAGCACAATATAGAATACGAAAATTAAGCTCTAAACACTAATCCAAATTCTCCCAATATTAACTCACAAGTTTATGGGTGGGAAGAATTGGATATACAATAGCTCACAGTGGTTTTAAATAGAGTATTGAATTTGGCAGGGCTTTGCTTCGATTCTCCGTTTGTTGTGTTGAGCTTGGAGTGTTTCTTAATTTATAGACTGTGGACTTTCAGTTCATTCTCAACATTTTTGGTTGACCACATATAGCCGTTGAACATTTAGCCATTAAAAATTCGACCGTTGGAAATTTGTCCGTTGGCAAAGTTTGGACTTTTCGGTCGACTCTCCTAGACTGCGACCACTAGTAAACTGAAAACACTTGGACTTGCTCTGTTCAACTTTTTCAGTCGCAGATCTTCGACCGCTACTTGACTGCAGCTCATCCGAAAAGCCCTAGAAATACTACAAATTCAAAGCTTCTCGACCAGGCTCGACCGCACTCGACCGCACTCAACCGCCACTTGACCAAATCACCACATTCAGCTCCATAAAACTTTTTGGTCACATTTCTGAGACTGGCCTTCAACCGCTACTCGACCGAAAGACCAAAACCCAATTTTGGTCGAGCTTCCTCGTCCGCACTTCGTCCAAGCTTCACACAAAAATAAACCCTTAACAATTCTAAGTCCCAATTTGATATTCAATACTAATTGGACTTAGGTAAACATGTTAGAACATTAATAATACCCATTTTTAGGGTATTTCCAATAAATATGGATATAAATATTATTATAAAAACATTAAGAATGATATTCGAATAATGTAAAATACAAGTTATTGAATTTATTAATTTAGACAACATTTTAGTCATTATCAAAATAAAACTTAGCGTAACAAAAAGGCTAACAAACCGCTTCAACACAAGTCAGGAACTTAAATCGACTCTGTCCAATTTTTGAACGACCGCCCTTCATCCTGGTCGATCGCTCTTCACTGCATCAAAATTTGGAGCAATTTGTAATATTTCTAGTTGGCCTCCTTGCTCCTCTCGTTGACCACCTTTCATCAAATTTTGAAATCCGTTGCTCTTTGTAAGATTTTCAATTGACCGTCATTATATTCCAGTCGATTGCTACAGCATGTTTTGCACTCTTTGAAGCTTCTAAGTCTAAATGATCAAATCTTTAACTACATGGACTTAACCACACATGTTAGCAAATATAAATACCCTTGTTAGAGGGTATTTCCAATGAAGATCATATATAAACATATTCAAATAATAAACAACTTATAATCACATTAATCATTAATAATCAAAACAATTAAGCCTAATATCTATTAGGCTAACAATTTCCTCATTTTTTATGATGACAATATATTATAAGTTGTTTTAGATGTCCCCTTAAGCATGTCCATATTGTATTACATAATTTAATCTCTCCCCTTTAGTTTATGCAATTGAACTCTCTCTTAGTTTCATGCACGACATGCTTTCTAACAAATTATATTAACCTCTTCCCCTTTGTCAAAATAAAAAAGAAGTCAATGGGGGAGAATAAGATAATATCACATAGTGTCTCTCCCCCTTTGCCATTATTCAAACAAAAAATTTATTGTAGAGAACAAAATTAAACAATATACAACAAAAGTGTCTCTCCCCCTTAGTCATAATAGAAAATCAAATCAATGAGTACTATTCATCAAGATAATCATCAAAACAATCTAATCAACAAATTTTTTTATGCTAATTGTAGGATTGATACTAATTGAAAGATTAAAATTATCTAATTTTATGATACCAAATAAGAATTTATCTATATTGAACACTTCATTATTTATATCTTCATCCAAATCAAAATAATATATCAATTACACAAATTGTAAACATTCAAATCAGTTTTATCAAACTCAATAAGAGTTATTCAAGTTTTAAAAAAAAATCAATATGAATTATAACAACAACTTTAAGGAGTCTCCCTTCATTTATAATTCAAATCATTTATACTTTAAGAGAGAACATCCACTCCACACTCAAGACTCAATTGTCTTTCTTAGGTACCGAATATTTTTGGATTTTTGAGTAATAGGCTTGGTTCCTTTAGAAACTCATTCAAATTTAGAAGTTGCCTTTTTTTCATTCAATTTTAATAGGCAATAAAATGATTTATGATCTATATAATTACAAGTAGATCAAGTAGTAAGAAAATCAAAGAAATTCTTATAATTCTTCTTCTTTTGAAAGGGTTGATAACTTATTCTGGCTTTATGAAAGTTAACCCTTTGTTTTCCTAGAAGCATATCTAAATTTTTGCTTCCATTTGTAAATTTCAAAATAATAGAATTCAATTAATCATTCTTAGCTTTCAATTCAAAAATTTGTTTTCCAATGATTAAACAATATCAACGTACTTTTTCACCAAATTGTCATTTTCCTTTTTCAACAATTTATATTTGGTCTTAAGCAAGTTGAATTGTTCATATAATTCATAAAAAACATCTAGCAATTCATAATCATCGTTATATCATCTAAATCGCTAGATGAGTTGTGTACTTTATCCTCCTTGGCCATGAAGCAAAAGTTGGATACTTCTTCAATTTTAGAAGATGAATCCTCACCACTATCATCTCGTGTGACCTTGAATGCTTTCTTCTCATAGGCCCTTGGTGTCCTTTTTTCTTTTGGGCATTTGGTTTTGGTGTGTCCGGGTTTTCTGCACCAAAGCTGTAAAATCTGAGATTTAAAAATAATTTTAAAATGTCATGTGTAAATTTTTTTGCGAATTTTTGGTCAAATGTGGGAAAGTTGATCCGTTTTGTCAAATAGCGACCTCATGTGCGTTTTCCCGTAAAACGATCAAATTGAATATTTCCGAGCAAAAAATTATTTTTAAAAAAGTTTTGGTAAATTAATTTGGCTAAGAAATTATTTCGGATCGACCTTTGAAACAAATGGAATTTTGTAATGGAATTTGAGTTGGATTTATATAATATATATATTTTATATTATATATATTATATAAATTTATAAAATTATTTTTTTATTAAAAGAAAATCAGATTTAGAAGAAGATATAAGACAATCTTCTGTCTTCTTCACGGTCTCTTCATGGGCGAGAAAGGGGAGAATGAGCCAGAGAGAGAGCAATTTTGTGAGGGGAGTTGTGGGAGCCACCATTTTCGGCGACCGGCGAACTTCGTCTGAGGGCTTCGAAGGGGAAGAGCACCCTTAACGCCGGCGTGAGGGCACCGCGCATTTCAACCACTCGGCCAATTTAAATTTGGGATTTTTGGCTATTGTGAAGCTCCATTCGGGGGCTTTCCGATGAAATGAGGTGCGGGGAAGTTAGTTTTGCCACGGCTGGGCAGTTTCTTCGATTGAGGTAAGGACCCATGCGATTTGGTCTCTCAGCTGGAATGCCCTGTGACTATTTTAATTTCGGTGATGGTTTGCTGTTTTTTTTGGAAATGACGTGCACTAAGATTAAATTGATTCTATTTTGATTTCTGATTTGGATGATATTTGGTTGCTGCTGTGTTCCATTTTCTGTTTGGGTTTCAGCATTGAGTGATGAGTTTCTGATTCCTTGTTGGAATTTTAAGGATTAATGCTTTGATTCTGTTTTGAAGATTGCTGTTTGATTTCTATGATGGATTCGGCATTTGAGTTGTGCATTTGTTGTTTGCTGTGATTAATATTAAGATTGGAGGCTATATTAAACGGTTGGTGGATGCTCTGTTGGTCATGTTGGGTGAGCTAAAATAGAAAATGCTGAGTTGTGGTTTAAAGTTGCATGAAGATGGTCATTAGACTTAATCCAATGTATAGGTTGTTTTTCTAGAACTTATAGTTTCTATCAAAGCTTTGTTTATGTTATTGAGCAATAAGGTTGGAGATTCTGTTGGGATTACTAGATTTGGTTTTCGGTTTGGGACTCATGGTTGTCCATAAAAACCATCTTGGATTCTAGTATTGTTTAAGACTTTTCTGTTATCCTTTGTATATTTGTTGGGATGTTGACACAACCTTGTAGGAGGTTATGGAGGTGTCAAGTGATTCGACTTTTCGCTTACGACAGCGCATGGAGCTGATTTGTTGGTAAGCGTGTCGTCGCCATCAAGATAGAGATCTCTATACTTCTTGCATTGCATTGCATTGCATTACGGTTTTCAAAATTGCTATTTTGTGGGATACCACTGTAATACCCAAATAAATTCCTCTATATGTGATGTAAAGGATTTTACGGAATAAATATTTTGATAAAAGAAATATGTTTCTTAATGGTGTGTGTTGCACTTGATAACACAATGAGAATTAATGAAGAAATATTATTAGAAAATATTTTGAAGCAGCAGAAATTTAGGGGAATAATTAAAAATAAGAATTAAATTATTTAAGAAAACAAATAGGGGGGAGAGAAGAGCAGTGGCGAAGGAACGGACGAGACAAAGGTTGAAACTTCGGTTGACAAATTTTCAGCTGAGCGGTAGACATGAATGTCGACCGGGAATTAGCGGTTGACCGGTCCCACATGAAGATGTGAAGAATGGATTTCGACGTTGGAGCAGATGATGCTTGTGGTCAAGGCCCTGTCATTTGCTCCCAATGGATTTTCCCAAATTTCTAGTTTCTTCAGCGGCTATTTTGTGAAGTTTCCAATGATTTCTCTCGATTCTCTAGAAGCGATAAAATTGTCCACATGACAATTGTGTATTGGACCACCTCCTAGTGGTTGGTGAAGCGTCCGTCAACGAAAGTTTCTCAAGGAAGCCTCTCCTTCGCTTATAAGATGAGGAAGGCTGAGGGATGGAAAAGCATTTTAAGTTTCATATTATAGAGCAGTGAGAGGAAAGAAAGATAGAGAGTGATAGAGAGAAAAGGGAGAGAGTACGAGAGAGAAGATAAAAAGGGAAGGAGGTCCTACTCTGGGTTGTCTGAGGGAAGCGTGTGCTGCTGTTGGTGAGAAGGAGTTTGGTTGTGAGGAATCTTCAAGTGAGGTAAGGAGTTAGAGTGTCGTGGCCAAAGGAGGCCTACATCACAAGTATATGACTTGTTCTGCTTGTTGCTTAGAATATTAAACTGCTGAAATGAATATTGCTCTCTGTGTAGTTTAATCCTCAACCATTTAATAGCTACCTGGTTGATTCTACTTTGATGATGAGTGTTCAGTCTTTTATTTGATTTTGATTGTTATATCTCTGGAAAATAATTACTCTTGTGAATGTGTAGGTCTGTCTGTTAAATGTTGTTCTAACTCTGTTGCTCTGGATTTGCTTCGCTATTTGGTATTATTGGATATTTCGATGAATGCTTCTGCCGATGTTTAGCCCTCTATATTTAAAGTGTTACTCTGTTGATCATTAATTCATATTATAATGCCCTGATAATATAAGATGTTACAGTCCTGCTCTTTACTTGGATGTTGGTTGATAGACTCTGTGCATTTGGTGCGTTACTGTTAATATGGATATGTCTGCTCTATAGAGGAAAAAGGTTGAAAAGTGATACGACACAGAATTTGTAAAGGAAATAACAATATTAATTGTGATGCTTCTACATGTTACCCCTGTTTATTTCATGCTATCACTTGGGATTAGTTCTGTCGAATTATGTGTGTTTATTCCATGCTGTTGACTTGCTGGTTTTGAAATACATTATACTGCTGTTATAAGTATTGGTTGAATTGACATGCATCATGATTATAAACAACTAGGAATACCATATCTAGATTATTCACATGCATTGCATGGGAGAGACCTGATTAATTGAATGTAATGAGGAATTGGAGGTTGGGGAGTTTAATGACGGTGATGCTTGGGAGAATAGTATGATGTATCCCTTCCCATGTAGGGATTGGGTGACCTGTTCTGGCCAGGCTAGACCCTAAGAATGTATCTATTTTCCCTGTGAAAAATATCTCCAATGTCTTAGCTTAATGATATAAAACTGTGAGTAAAAATCAGATTGGGCATATTCTTTTTTGACATGATCAGACATATGCATGTATCATACTGCATTTTACTTCTTACTGGGCGTTAGACCCATAGTTTACTTGTGGTGTAGGTGACTGTCATGATATCAGCGTTATCGATGTGGAGGAGGAGGCATTGCCTGTTGAGCACTTGAGTTATCAACCGAGTTTGCCCTGAGGGTTATGGCTCACGAAAAGTAATGCTAATTGTTTTGAATAGCTAATTTATGATTTTAAACTACAGTAAATGTTTTGTAAACAATAGATTTTTGTTGAAAGTGTTAAAACCATATTTTGAAATTGTTAATGGTTTTCGATTTATTTACTCTAATTTATTTTCCTCTTGTAATTTTTAAATAAATTAAACAAAAACTTTATACGGTAAAGAAAAAAATAAGGTTTTTAAAATGCAGGTCATTACAACCACACCTAAAAATCTGACGGGGACTGTTTCGATAGCATATCAGTTTTTATACATACGTATGTTTTCTCTTGTTTTTATTCTGTTCATGGTTTGATTTATATATATTTGCATCTATGTTTGGAAGATGAATCCTCTTGATGCTTTAAGCACTCTAGCGCTAAAGCATCACGATGCTATCTCGTAAAATCTTCTACTGTGAGAATATTTGATATTGGTTACATATATTGGGAGGATGCCTCTTGATACTTTAGACACTCTAGCGCTAAAGCATCATGAGGCTATCCCATGAAATTTTCTACTGTGAGAAGATTTGTTATGTATATTGGTGTCGCCTTGCTGAGCCAAGATGGTCTATCACGACCTATAATATGTTTGCTCTAACTTTTTTGTGACATACATGGAATTTTTTTTTTTTTGGTTCAACTTGGTTGGTATCAGCTTACTTTATTTTTGGTCAATTTGGGATAGTCTTGGTTGGTTTGTTTCAAGTTTTGATTTCCTTTTTATTTTGTAATTTTTAAAATAAAAGAAAGAATTATATAAAAATATGGTACCAACTCAATTCGGTTTTAAAATGAAAAATAAAAAGAGAAAGGATGATTTTTAATTTATTCTCTAATTCTATGTTTTCATCATACCTCATGACATGTCGTTTAACTCTTATTTATTAATTAGTGTAATAATTAAAATTAATTATAAATAATTAAAATAAGAGAATATTTACGTCAATTAATAATCATCATATTAAAAAATAAAATTAAAATATAGAAGTAAAAAATAAATTTATCATTTCTTATAGTTTCATAAAAATATAAAGAAATAAAAAAACAAAAATGCGTGGACAACCCTTCTTTGTAGATGATTTCATTTTCCAAAGCCTAAAAGACAGAAAGAACTTATTTTCTTTAACAATAACCAAATGCAAACAAATCAATATTAACAAATTCTTATCATTAAAAAAGTTTATTATGTTGCAATTAAAATACAATGAATTTGGTAACTCAAGAAACAAATATATATATATATATATAAAAGAAATTTAAATCCAATGCAAGATGTGTTTTCTAATTTTACGATCTATAATGCGTTAATGACTTGTTTCATTATCTTTTTTTGCACAGTAAATATCTCCATCCAACCTAAATACAATTCAAACAACCAAACTTTGATACTTAAATTTATGATCAGTAAAAAAAAAAAAGATCAATGTTAAGCAAATCTGGTCCAGTGCTTTCAAGGGTAAAGAAGAAAAAAATACCTATAACTTCGAGTCCTGAATTACTCGGCAAATCTTCATACTCTCGTAATGAAGTTACTTACTATTCATCAATTCTAATGGATTCTAAGAAAAAGTTGCTCCGTCGCGGTTTCAGCATCAACCTCACGCAAAAATGGCCTTGGCTCGTTAAGACATACACCTCACAACTGAATTCATTGTCAGTCAATTTCACCGCAATGTACCACCCACCGTTGAAAGTGGAGCACTCGCACTTGAGGTTGAAGCATCTACTGTTGACCCTGTTACGCAAGTGGAGGAGCTTAGTGAAACAATTAGGAGACATAAACTCATACTTCACTTCCCATTTGTAGTGCCTAACTTTTCCTTCAGCAGCACCTACGCTCATGATCAAACCCACTACCACCCAAAAAAACAACATTTTCGTCCTCATTCTTCGAAGCTGAAACGCTGGATGAAATGAAACAGAGCCCTGCTTTATCTGCCAGTCATCCATGGCTTCTTCCCCCATATTTATATTCCGTTGTGGTTCTCCTAAGACGCTTCCCTTAGTTTCAGCAGGTTCTTCCCGGCTGTATATTAAATTATTCAACAGAGTTGACTTTGCCCTCGAAAGCAATCCGTTATTTAATAAAGACATTGTCACGAAACGGAACAAAGATGAAAAAAACTTTGATCTTCTGAGAAATTAGCCTCTAGCAAGACATGGGTTTCTTCCGTCGGATGGCTTTGGCCATGGGTGTTTAACAGAAGGAGTGACAGAAGGTAACGGTGGATAGTTCAAGGTGTTGAAAAAAACGAAAAACTATCAAGTGTTGGATAAAAATAGGTGCCCAAAGTTAAAGGTATAAGATGAAAATAACCCTTACTGGCATTAATCAAAGTCAATTTCTTTACGTGTTCATCATGTTAGTACCCCGTGTTGCGAGTCTTTGGTCACGCGTGTGGTTTCGGTGTAGGTTTAAACAATTTCACGTGAGATTACATTCCCTTGTGTTGTCGTCCTCAGTTGTGGTCGTCCTCAGACGCTTCCCTTACTTTCGTACCAGGTTCCCGCCGGCTTGATATTATATCACATTATCTGGGCACGCGAAAAGCAATCCAGTATTTAAGAAAGACTTGGCCTTTCCATCACATGCTTGCTGGTGGAAAGAATTGTCAAACATTTTTTTTTTTTATAAACAAATAAATAAAACAAAATCGCGTGCACTGCCTCCGCTAGCCTTCTTTCTAAATAATCATAAGAAATTTAAACCAAATAAAAAAAAAATGTGTTTTCTGATCTCACCATCTATATGCGTTAATTGTTCCATTATCTTTTTTTGCATAGTAAATATTTCAATCTAAATACAATTTAAACAACCAAACTGTTGAGAATCGAACGCGAAACGGAAAAAAAAAATTGCTGAAACAGAGACACCAAGATTTACGTAAAAAATCTTAACGGGAAAAAACTACAGGTAGAGGAGAAATTCACTAATCAGAAATCAAGGTACAATAAATTTTGCGACTCAAGTATCAATATATAGAGAAAATAAAAAATCTTAATATTGAATATGGGCCCGACCCGACCCAACTAGAATTCGAATCACTCCGAACTCAAACAAAACTTTGATACTTAGATTAATGATTAGTCAAATAACAAGAAGATTAATGTTAAGCAACATCCAACGTTTCCAAGGGTAAAGCACAAAAACTACCTACAACTTAAAAGATAGATATGTTGAAGATAATCTTTCTGGCCACTTTCTTCGTTTCAAGTATTTGAAATTTAATGTTAGAGTAACGAATACAAATTCTTTCTCGAAACAGTCAAATTAGTTGGATTAGTCATCAAGACTTGTTAAACAAATTTTGGTGTAGATTTTGACTAAGAGAGAGTCTCCGTTAGTTTTTTTAATATTTTTTGGAAGGGACGAGGAATTCGATAACAAAGGATGACTAATGGGGGGAGGACTGGAAATGTAGATCTTCCAACTGCCTTGTTTTTTAAAATCGATAATATCTGTTTAATATAAAACACGGAATTATTAGATAACATAAAATATATTTGTCATCACAACTATAACATCATTGTTATTACAATGTGTATAAAGCATTATCATTATTGTTAGGATATATATATATATATATAATAATACCCAAGTTGTAATAACAAACACTATCTCTGTATATATATTATTTTATAATAATATCTTATTATATAGATCAAACGATTTAATGATGAGAAATTAATAAATCAACTACTATACTTTGTAGTCAATGACTAGTCAACCACCATAATATTTTCACTAACAACTTAACTACTAAACTATAAAAAATAGACACCGTAAATATCGTTATACGTTCCTCCGCAGAACATCACTACTAAACATACAAGTTATAGTAGTGACGTTCCGTGGTAGAACTTTACACTTTCCTCCGCATAACGCATGACATTCTGTCACGAAACATCCACTTTCTTTTGCGAAACGTCATTACGAATAAATATTTTCCTTTGTCGGTCGTTCCCCCATGTGGAACATCATACTTTTCCCCATACTTTGTGTCGCGGTGAAAAGACATCGTTCTTTTACCTTATATAAATTCACTTTACACTCAAGAGTGATTATCTTAGTGATTTTTTCAACGATTATCAAACTCTGAGCTTTTAGAGAGTTGAAGTGTACAACATTCAGACAAAGTAGAAGCGTTAGTAATTGTTGCTCACCAATGGTATTTGGGAGTGATCAAGAATCCATTGACTGCCTATTGGAAGTGGAGCCCATGTCCACAGTCATGACACATGATGTTTGTGCATTCGAAGACGAAGTTGCTATAGTAGTGCATTTCATCTCGATAACTCTAGATGAGGAGGAGTTCCGTTCATTGTGTAAATCTAGTGACAAAGACATGGGATAGTACGTCTCAACGATCACCACAAGCGGAATGTTCTTTCGTTGGTATGTATCTGGGTAAGAAGTATAGTTCTTTGAGCCAAATTAGAGAAGAAATCGTGGATCATGCGTTGAAAAATGGGTACAAGATAAAATTCACTCACAATGTCTCTCATCGATTGAGGGCGACCTGCCAAGAAGGATGCACTTGGCAGATGCACACCTAAAAATGCAAGGTGAATTGACATTTCAAATAAAGAGCTATAATGATATTTACACTTGACTCAAGAAAGAAGAAAACCCGCCATGTCTCTGCCAAATGAGTGACAACACATTACTTGGACAAATTTAAAAGTCAGGCTAACTGAGATCTTTCTTCCATAATTGAGATAGTTAGGAAGAATTTTAACATGAACATTACACCCAGTCTAGCTAGAAGGGTAAGAAATATGGCCCAAAAAATGAATGAAATGGATGACAATGAGCAATACAAGCTTATATGATCATATGAAGAAGAGATTCAGAGGTTTAATCTTGGAAGGTCACTGCGTGTTCAGCTAGAGAGGATTGATCTTTCACATAGTCCAACATTTAAAAGGATGTACATGTGTTTGGGTGCATGTGAAATGGGGCAGTTGAATTGTGGTAGACTGTTTCTTTGTTTGGATGGTTTCTAGTTGAGGGATCGACTTCGAACCAGCTGCTCACTGTTGTCAGCATTGACAAGAACGATGAAATTTATCTGATTATCTTGGAGTTGGTTTTTAGAATTGTTGTTTGAAAATCTAAGCACCCCGCCTAGCAATAGGTGGACAATAATTTCTGATCGACAAAAAATATAGTTGATTGCTTTTGCAATCTATGTTTATGTTATGCATTTTGAACTAATGTTTGACTAGGACTGTTAATTTTTGTAGGGACTGGTGCTAGCTATCAGAGAGTTTGCAAGGTCAGCGGAGTATTGTTTTTGCATTCGACACCTGTATTCAAATTTTCATAAAAAATTTGAAGAGAAGTTGTTCAAGGATGCAATATTAGGCACTTCTAGGACCACAACATCAACACACTTTAAAAGAGAGATGAGGAAGCTATTTTTGCATAATATATATAAAACATTATCATTATTGTTATATATATATATATATAATTTTATAATAATACCTTATTATTTAGATCAAATGATTTAATCAATTACTAAAATAAGTTTAATGAATTAAATAATCCAATTGATATTGATTTTTAATATGAGATTATAAATATAACATTATAATTTTTTATGGTTAAGAGAGAATTACAATTTCACATCAGAGATTTTATGTAAAATCCACTATTTTTATATTTTATATTTTTCTGCATTAATCGAAGTCATTTTATTTGCGTTGACCAGGTCTTATCTCGTGTCACAAGTCTTTGGTCACGTGTGTGGTTACAATTAATTGGTCAAACTTGTGGAATTTCATATCACTATAAGTGAAGTTTGGGAAGTGTTTTTAGTAAGTCTAAGCTTTCATCGATTTTATTTTGGTTGACATTTTGTTCCTTGTCCGACGAGTTGGTTTGTAAAGGTTTATTTAATATATAATATTATATTATATATTAAATAATAAATAAATTTTTATTATGTTATATATGTTTTTTTAATGAAGGGTAGCTTCCTTCTATTATCCGCTTGCGAGTGAGAAGAGGGAGAGAGAGGAGAGATCGACCCGGACGAGAATGAGTTTCAATGTTAGATCCGTATTTGTAGCCTTCTCGCCTCCAAGTTTTGTAAAGATTCTTTGAGGATACGTTAACTCTAATCTTGTTTCTTTATTATGTTTTTTCTATTTGAAAATTTCATTTTATTTTGGTCTCAGATTAGAGTTTGGAAACTAGAATCCTTTGGGTATTTCTATGTTATTGTTGTATATTTATTGTTTATGTAGAGTTTTGTGTCGATTTGGGTTAGAAAATAGCGAAAGAATGCTAGTTGCCTTGCAGTTTTTCACTGAAGAATCTCTTTTTGGTTGACTGTTGGTTGGGTTCGGTCAATTGAGAAAGTGTTCGAGGGCCTCTGTTCGAGATGGTATGTGTTCGGTTGACTGCTAGTTTGGTTCAGTCAACCGAGAAAGTGTTTGAGAGCCTCTATGCATGATGTCTTATATCCAGTCAACCATGGTGGAGTTTCGATATATAGCGGGATTGCTTTTGGGACGTCTGTGGGAGATTTTGAACTTTTACGCGTGTTATGCACTTTGAGTTTTGGAGTCCGTGGTAGGATCTGGTCGATCGATGCTCGAGCTTAGTAGACCACAGTTGAGTTCTGGGCATTTGTAACAGGGTCTGGTCAACTGCTGCTCTAGCCCGATCGACTGTAGTTGTGTCTTTTGACCGCTACTTGATTTCCACTTAACCACATTTGAGTTTTGTCAATTGCTACTTGGTCCCTGGTAATCGCAGTTGTACTCCATCGACCATTGTTGTGTCCTGGTCGACTGCAGGTGTGTCTTATCGACACTGCATGATTTTGGTTGACCGCTGTCTTGTTTTTTTGCATGTAGTTGTGTCTTGTTCACCAATGTGTGGTTCTAGTTGATTGTGGCAACATTTTGGTCAACTATGGAGGTGTCTGGTCGACCGTTGTGTGTTGACCACATTGTGAGATTTTGTGGAGTCATGGGTTTAGTAGTTTTTCCTTGGATTCCCTTTTCCATTTGTCATTTTCTTCAATTAGAGTTCTTGTTTTGATTTGAGAGCTTCATGTCGTCCCCAGAGTCTAAATTGGGGAATCATGTTGTTGGTCCTTATGTTTCGAGTTTCAAATTCCGGTTATGGACCTATATATATCCTTAATGGTTTAGTTAGGATTCTGACATCGGTTTGGTTTTAGGTTCCGACATTGTTCCTAGTTTCATTGACTATTTTCGAGTGCACTAGCAGTTGGTTGTCTAGGCTTTTGTCGTCATTGAAGTAGGATTTTTATATTTTACTGCATTGCATCATAGTTTTCAAAATTCTATTTTGTCGGTTGCCACATACGAAAACCCGACAAGAACTATTTTACAACACATCAGATTTTATACTATGTATACAGTTGAGTTTTACACATTTAATTTTTCATGCATGGTTTATCATTTATTATTGTTGTGTATATTATGAGGATGAACCCTTTGATGCTTTAGACGGTCTTGATGGTCTAGATGTCAAAGTATTATGAGGTTATCTTAGCACATCTTCTACTAATTATAGATATTTTGTTTGCACATTGCAAAAATGGTAAGGTGTTATGGAGTGTCCTTTGGTATCAAATCCCTAAAGTAAATGGATAATAGGGCGGTGATGATGCAGTTCTTGGGCTTCAAATTGTAACGCCCCGCGTTAATTTTCTTAACTGTTTCCTTTTTAATTACCATGTAAATTTTTTCTTTTTGTTTATTTAAAACATGCGAGAGGAAATACGTAATGTGAACAAGATAAATTAGAAATGCATAGTTAAATCAGAGTAAAGCGGAAACATAAATAAATTCAAAATACAGTTTGAAGATCAAAAGAGAGTTAATAGTTTTATAAAACATTATCCGTTCTCAAACCATTTCAAAACAACGTTTTTACTTTACGCGAGCCATAACACACTTAGGTCGATTCAGTTGGGTAACCCAAGTGCTCAACGGGTAACGCCTCCTTCTCCGCTCCAGGAATAACCACATCCTAACAATCACCTACACCACAAGGTAGCTGTGAGGCTAAGGCCTAACAAGAAATGAGATGCAATATGATGTATGTCTCTAACTCATTATGTCAAAATGGAATCCACCCAAACTATTCTTCACTCACGGTTACATATACATCGACTCATGCATTGAGCTAGGACATTAGAGGTATTCGTCGCAGGGAGAGTGGCCGCTAGTCCCCTTGGGTAGACATGCTCTTGCGACCCGACAAGGGAAGAGCATAATCTTGAGTCTACCCAGTTACAATCCGAACCACCTCCTCAACCCTCAATTCTCCTTACATTCATTTCCTTTATCCATTTTTCTCACAATGCATATGAATATCAACCCACATGTGGCATTCTTAAAGATTTCTATTATCATGATGCATGTCAATACGGCACAACAATCACAACAGTATATCACGATGATTATTAAGAAGACATTATGAAAGAAAAGGGCAATTAATTAAAATCAATGAATGAAATAACAAAAAGTTACACGAAGTAGTTTAATGCAAAGGCAATTAACTAGAGCAAGAAAATAAGGAAATAATTAGTAACATGCTATATTATGGCGAGATACTCTAAAACAGAACATTTCAAGCTATCTAAGCATAGGCTAATCAATTTAGTTTATTAACAATGAGTCATTACAACGTGGAGTTTAGAGCAGCGTTCTTAAGCATAATAATTATATTATTCAGAATCTTAGACATGCTCGACAATTAAGGAAAGCAATACAATGTTCAACATCTGAAACATGCTTAGCAAATAAAAGGAAACAACATCAATATCTATATTTGACGTCCTAAATATTCACAACAATTAAAGGAAAAAAACAGTGATATATTCGACATCCTAAAATCCAGCAAACAAACCATGCTTGTGAGGTATAACAAGACTTTATACTTGACAGCAGGGAACTAAACAATGAACTGTCAACGAACTCAAAATCAAGCTGAAACTAGCAATGAACCTATTATCTCCACAGATTATGAAATATTTAACTGCATAAGTGAGTAAATTCTAAAGCAACAAATTCTACTAACAATCTAAGCAAGGCAGGAGACTAACAACTAGTATTAAACTAACAATCAATAACCATACATTAACTAACCAGAACACTATCAACCATTTACAGATTTTGCATAAATTATGAAACATTTAACAATATTATCCAACAAATTAATCCAAAGCAGCAAAGAGGTTTGTAACCACATAGAACCAAACATGCTAACTAGAATTTAAAGTTAAACTAACCATTGGTAACTTCAAGCTAACAAATCAGAGAGAAAATCACAACCCAATTCACTGTTCATTCATGCTTCGTATAATAGAGAACTAACTTGATAAATGCTATAATTTTAACAGAGAGCATTGTCAATATATCTATAAAATTAGGCATTTATTTACTAGAAGTTATTCGGACAAAAGCAATATTAAACCATTCACAGGGGATATATTCAGTCAATAACACAAGAGAGACATCGCTTGTGGTGTAGGGCCTTAATTGGCCAAGACTCTACCCATTTCTTATCTCATAATCGTTGAAAGCACATGACGAAAGAAGGAGAGCAGTAGCAAAGAAGTCCATTCTAGTAGTAGCAGCAGTAAAGCTCTGAGCTCACAACACACTCATGGTTCACCAACACACACAAGCACAAGTATAATCTCTCTTTCACTCTCACCTCAACACTCAGTAAATTCACCAAAACCAAAGACACTTAACTCCCACCCCCCCCCCTGTCCCCCCCCACATCACTCTCTGTCAACAGTTAAGGAGAGGGAGAAGAGAGCCCCATCTCTGTCAACAGTTAAGGAGAGGGAGAAGAGAGCCCCAAAAAGGGTACACGGAGGTTCCAATGCACCTAGATGCAAGGGACCATGAGAGAGTAGAGGGGAATGTTTCCCCCATGCGTACGCGTGCCCTCAGGTGCGGAATTGAGGGAGGGAAATGTTTTTTTCGTCAAATACATCATGGGATATAATCTATCATTTTTCTATGTTTTGGTATCCAATCGCATTTCTCGACCCAAAAGTACGACCGCGTCACGACCAAATAGTTTAAAATACGAGCAGAGGTGTATTTTGGTCGAGAACTATGACCCAAACATGTGACCGCACATCGACCAAAATGTGCAAAATATGACCTGAGACGGATTTTGGTTGAGAACCTTGATCGAACATGGGACCGATGGTTCGACCGTAAAATGTCCTAATTTGCCAGATTCGAAATTTGTCATTTTTTGGTCGCACATCTCGTCTATGACCTCGATTGCGTAGCGATTAAAAACCTAAAATATAGTCAGTAATGCATTTCAGATGAGGGACTTGCCCGCGTTCGAGACTGCCTGGCTACCAAAAACCCAAATTGTATGTTTTCCACAAAAAAAAAATCATATCTTAGTCACACCCAACAATTTTCCATACGTTTACACGGTATTAATCCAACAAAATACCGTCCTACAATATAATATATTTATTTCACGAAACTCATTACATTATATAAATGGGGGAAAATTATCGGAGTATTACACAAATCCCTAAACTTGACTAGAATATATTTGTCATTTGATTTTATAGGTTGTGTCATCAGTGAGCCTTGCTTGCTAGCAACCCTTCTTATTTGTTGATTCTTTGGGTTGTGTCATCCCTAAGTCTTGCTTGCCGGCAACTCTTTTTATTTATTTTTATGGGTTGTGTCATCGCTTGAGCCTTGGTCACCGGCAACCCTTGGTGGCACTGTTGTATCTTCGAATCGCCGTCACATTTTCCTTTTTGACTTATAAGGTGCTGCCCTGAAACTGATGCACCACAAGGCCCAGTTACTAGACCCTGGGCCAAGAAGCTTATTAACCTCTTTACCAATTGTTATTTTGCAGTTGGAGTTACAGTAGAGGGCCCGGATGATGAGTCAAACCATGAAGATAAAGTAAGGACAAAACACCTAATCACTTAGGAAGTCCATTGTAAACCACGTGGCTACAATCTCACTTGATGACAAGTTTGCAATTCCAATATTGTCACTTATGAAGATAACAGCTAAAGATGTGTCATACCAATGTGATTCAATGCCTTCTTTAGCATTGGTTGATGGTATGGTAACATAGGTTTCCTTTTGGATTAATTAATTCTGATTTGGATGATTTTGGATAATGTTGATGTTTGGTGTTCTTGGCCAACTATGTTAGCCGAGAACTTATATTATGTTGTTTAAATGAAAATATTTTTGTAATTATCATTTTAGAGAAAACCTTGTGGGGTATTTATACCCTCATTAAGGTTTGTATGAAGGTTAATTGAAAATTATCAGCTTGACAAAAAACCTTGTGTTGGAGTTGGCTCCATACAATCGACTGCTTCCTTCAAGGGCTACCCGAGAGGTGTGTGTGCCAGGCAATGTAAGGTGTATTTAGTTACTTGGAATTATTGGATTAAGAAAAAATGTAATTTATTGGTCATTGACACATTATTGTTGGTATTTTATTATGAAGAATAAAGTGTTGAAGTGTATTGGTATTATAGGGATGTGATTATATATTACTAGGGAAATAAGTATTTACAATAAATAAAGGATTTAAAAATATATTCAGTCAAATATGGATGAAGAAGATTGGTGGTCGATCGTCACGGTCAAATGGCAACAATGTCAATCGACTGGCGCGATCAATTGGCGATATTTAAAGACAAAAATTGCGGCTGATCAATGCAATTGCGGTCAATTGCCCATGAGATAAATCAATCGACCGCCACCTTATACGTCTTCTGGAAATGATAATTTATTGCCAAAAACAGAAAACCTACGACTCTTGACTCTTCAGTGGATGTTCGACCATCTTCCTTCTTGACTTTTCACCTTCATAGAGAGGCTGAAGGGTCGTATTGGGCGTTTTACAAATAAAGCATGAGTATTGGAAGGTGGAGAATTGTTCTATGAGTCCGTTTTGTGAGGGAGATTCTATCGAAGGTGGAGAACGGTTGCTGAAGGAAAAGTAGAATACGCAAGGTAAGGAATAATGTGTGTGCTTTATCCGTAAGGACCTACGTTGCAGGATTAGGATTGTTTGTTGAATATGTTGTTTGCCTGTTCTCTGCAAGTTATGGTTTTTGCAATGGTTTTACTGCTCTTATTACTTATATCCTCTAGAGATTTTGTTTCAATAATAGGGTTATTATTCATGGTTTCTACACATGTTTTCCTGATGCTCTCTATGGTTTTAGGTCTTGTTCAATGATTTCTTCTCATGCTTTCCTCGGTTGCTTAGGTTGCTAATGGTATTGCTACTAATAAACCATAAATGATAACATAATATGAATCATGCTTTGCATAACTAGCTATTAATCCTTAAAGACATCATCTCTGTGATAGATTTATACTTAGATGCTTCTCTGTAATAGTTCTTATAACCTAGATGTGAAATAGCTTTTGTTAATGAACTGCCGAACCAGATGTTCCAGTTAGATTTATTATGCCCTCTGTTTACTTTAGGATTAGTGAATTAAATAATAGGAGGAGGTTTGTAGGAAATAAACCAATGAAGTAGATGTAAGTTTATGCATGGATAATATGTTTTTCATGATTAACTCTTTGTAAATTGGCTGTTAATTGTGGTGTTATTTTGGTAATAATCTGGGAGCTAAATAAATTAGTTTTCTTTGTCAAATGCTCACTGTAATGTTCTTGTGATATTTCTCTGCATGAGTTTAAATAATTAGAATTTATTAAGTATGTTAATTAGTATATTGACACTCTAGAACATAATATGGCTATAGGAAATTAGGATCAACAATGTGTTTCCTTGGAATAAATATAGTTAAAGAGGTTGTCCTTGTTGGAAATGACATGTGCAGAATAAAAGAATAAGTATGTTGTATGATTGTTAGGGTAAGTGATATAATTGAAAGCATGCTTAGTGTTAAATTGTAGTTGAAGCATGATTGTATTCATTGGTTGTTAGTTGTTTGTAATATTGTTTGCTATATATGAACTTTTGTGTGACATTCATATAGGCATGTTGATAAGATTGCATGTAATGCATTTTATGTTTTAATAATGATGATAATAAATGGTGTTTTCTATGTGGGTTCGGAAACTAAAGAGGTTGCTCACACTTAGGGAACAACCCATTTAGGTAAGTTTGGAAACTGAAGAGGTTACTCTATAACAACTCGACTTTTTATAATAGGGTATTAGCAAGGACGTATTCTGAGCGTTAAGTCATGAGGGTATTTTCGGTACATTTTCCCTAGTATATGCGATGTGATTAAAGAATGTGGTAATTGGGACATTACATTGCGCATGTATACGTGTCATTTTATGACATGTAATTATAGGGAAAATATTATAGAATAGGAGTTAAGTGAGAAAAATGGGAGGAAAGCTGTCCAGGGCATTTTTGGACACCTGCGGACGATACTACAGATGAGTCATGTCATCCGCAAACGTTTGGAGCACCGTCTCGAGGATTTGGGATGACTCATGACGCTATTTCCCATCCTAATTCGCCTATGCTGCAGGTTTTTGGACGACCCCAGATGCATATGGACACAAGAGAAGGTCGTAGGTTTGAATCTGTCCAATTCCTGGACACTTTCGGATGACTGCGGATGAAGGGAGATGTCATCCATTTGCGTCTGTCCATTTTCTGGACATATTCGGACGCTTTGCGGATGAATTACGCGGACGCCATTTTGCGTCCGAATTCTGAATTCATACGGTACGGACTGGATTGAGGACCCCAGTTCTGGTCCGAGAAAAATTTTTAGCCTACGAGATTTCACTATTGTGGATGACACCAGTGCATTTGCACTCGTCTGAAATAGCCCAGGCCAGAGTAAATTTAGGAATTTAAAATCGGTTTTCTTGTCGTGTAGTCCATAACTACACCCGTGGGAGGCATGGATTGACCTCTCCCCACCCTCATCGTGTAGCCCTGGAGTCGCCGACCTCCTCCCTGCCTCCTATGCCTATCGTTGTCCCCCTCTCCCTCCAAGTAATAACCTCCCCTCCCCTCTGCCGTTTCCTCAGTCTTCAGCCTCTTCTCCCTTCCAGCGTAAGTTTCCTCCCTTTTGTGAGAGTGAGACCTGCGTGAGTTACAGTGAGTGGGAGAGAAAATTGTGGGATTGCTAGTGTGGGCTTAGTGTGTTACGTGGGTGAGTGAGGAGCCCGGAGTTGCTGTGGAGTGGAAGCTGAACGTGGAGTTGTTGTGAGCTGTGGAATCCTTGCTATCCATGAGTGTGCCTTCAATTTAGGTAAGGAATAGGGGTGTCTTGGCCAATGGAGGCCCTACACCACAAGTGGGGGTGCATGAGTTGCAATTCCTTGTTGTTGATAGTATAGATTATTGTTGGTTCTGGGAATTACTGCTTTAGGTTGTCATTGCTCCTTGTTTACTGCTCCATGATATTCCCTGGATTGTTAACTCTGTTCCTTGTTGCTGTTAGCTCTATGTTTAATACCCTATTATGTTTCCTTTCGTTGTTGTTATCTCCGTAAACCCTGTGTTGTTAGCTTAGTTTTATTGGTAGTTCCATGAATTAAATGCATTACTTTGATGGTTCCTTGATGAATGACCTTTGTTTGGATCAATGAATTAAGAATGTAGAAGAATTCGAAGGATGAGCTGAAGTATGAACGAGTTATTGTTATTGCTGTCTATTGTTTAAATATCTCGGCATATATTGTTCTTGTTGCTTCCGTTATTCGATGCATATATCATTCTACCATTACCATTATTGATATCTAGGTGTTAGCATGTTAAATTAACCTAATTAGCACGTTAAATCCATTTAGTTAATCTAAGTATGTAAACAATTGGATTAGTCCAAACATGTGAATTAACCCATTTGTTAATTAACTGATTAGCTATAATTAATTAGAATATGCTTAGGTGAGTGTTGTTTGACCAATAAGTGACTACTAGCATGTCTAATTAATCAACTAGCATGTTTAAGTAACTAGCATGTTTAGATTTATTAACTAGTACGCTTAAATTAACCAACTAGCATATTCAATTGGTTAACTAGCGTGTTTAAATCAATTAGCAGCATGTAATTAACTAGGATAATAAACTAGACTATAAATTGTAGTATGTTTAATCCCTTAAACTATTATTCTAATTGAGCATGTCTAATTGGTAAACAACCAGCATGTTAATTAACTAAGGCGTGCCATGTTTTATTAGTATGTTTAATTAACTAACTAGAACAAAGGCACGTTTAAATCATCTAGGTTAATAATTATAATTCTTTCTCGAGTATTTAATCATCTAGTGAGCATGTTAATTAACTAGGATAACTAGTTAGAATAATAATTGTGATTAGCATGTTCATTAACTCAGTTCTTGCCGTGTTTAACTTGCATGTTTAATTTAATATGACTAGTCAAGCACGTTTAACTAAGAGTTATGCATGTTTAATCCATTAACTATTAGAAGCACGTTTAATGGGTTATAATAAAGCATGTTTAAATCATTTAGAATAATGTCTGTAGGAAGCATGCAGATGGACTAGGAAATTAATTAAGATAATTAGCATATTAATTAATAGTATTGTGTTATATTAATTAGAGCATATTTTCCTTGTTTCAATTTATTGTATATTGTTCTGATATGGGTGTTCTATTTCTGTAACGCCTTATTGAGTGCGTTTGTTGTTGATTTCCTTATGTGCTCCGTTGTTTCTAATTCAGTAATTTAATTGTTCTCCGATATGCGCTTTCAATTATTGTTATTCATTTTATGGTAAATTTCAATTACAATTACTTTCATTTCAATGCGCACTTCAATTTCTGTTAATGTACGTTATAATGCATCATGCATCATGATTAGGACGAGAATGTATGGTCATGCATCATGTTGATAGAAACTAATAGAGAGTGCCATCTTGGGATGGTACTCGCTCATGCATAAGTGAGGTACAATGTTAAGAAAATGAAAGAAATGGGAAGTTGGAGGGCGGATGGGTAGCAGGTCTAGTCTACAGCTGGGCGAAGCCCCCTATCGTGTTGGGAACGGGGACCTACCTGCAAGTAAAAGGTTAGATCCGATCAACTATTCCATCCTCTATGAACCCTCCAATTTTCCGCTTGATGTATGAGTAATGAATGAATGAACGAATGTAAAGTGATGAACGAATGAATGACATAATGAAAGGATTGGTTTGGGTGGCCCCCATTCCGAAAAGGACTAAAGAGAGGCATTTCACATTGCATTAAACCATTTTCCTTATTGGGCCATTAGGCTCACGTATTACTTGTGGTGTAGGTACAAACAACAAATAGAAAATAAAGCAGATAAAAGCAGAGATGAAGGACTTGCATGAGCGAGATTGGGGCTGGCCAGGCATAAAAAGAGTAAATGAGAAAAACGGTTGTAATCAAATGATATTTAATTGTTAATCTTTATTTCTCAAACGCAGTAATTCGATTCTTTAGTATTTCTTTCATTAAATTATTTACGCTTCTGCAACGTTTTAAACAAATGATTTTATTTATGCTTCCGCATTTGTATTGGTTTTCATAACGAGTTCAATGAAAGGTTAGTAGCGGTTTGGTTTAGCGTCGCACTCTGAACAGTTTTAAAAGCGATTTCAACGATTTTATAAAAGTTCAAATTTTCACACATTTTAAAGGACTTACAAAAAATCGGGTCGTTATATGCTCTTACTCAATGGGTGGTGAGTTCGGAAAGTGAAGAGGTTGCTCTCACCCAAAAGGCAAATGAATGTAAATGTAAGTGGGCTCGTTTTTAGTGAGTTTGAAAACTGAAGTGGTTGCTCTCACGTAAAAACGAATCCAAGTGGTGAGTTTGAAAACTGAAAATGTTACTCTCACCCAACTTACGGATATATCATACTTATCCATGTATTGTGGTCCAAGAGGTTACACTTGCATTTCTTATTTTATTCCTTACAGGCCAATAGGCTCATTATTCCTCCTGTGATGTAGGTATGGATTGTGACCCAGTTGAGGTGAATGTGGAAGAAGCATGATGAGATGTAAGCTTGTGTTACCATGCGCAGATCAATCTTAGGGTTATGGCTCTAAGGAATACAAGTTGTTTAAATGGCATAAATACTTTATTATGAATTTAAGTATTTTAATTGTGTATTGCTGTAACATAGTTAAATGTTTTTATTTCGCATAATGTACTATAATTTTTTTCAATTAAGCATATTTTAAATGAGTTTTTAAAATGTTCAAAATTTTATGAAATATGCATAACGGACATGGGATGTTACAATTATAGTATCAGAGCATAACCGGGTTTAAAGTGGTTATGTAGACTGTTGTTAACACAAGATTGGTCACATCATGCTTCTTCAACTGTAATTGCCTCGTTACATTACTTTATTTCACTGTTAATATGAACTGTTCTGTTAGTATAAAATTGACGTGCTAGTGTAAATTACTTGTAGTTTAAGTGCTTAGTTTTACTAGTATTCGTGATGATAAAATATTGTGTAATGAATAAATAAAATAAATACCTTTTTTGCCTAATAAACCTAAATGCTTCATAATGTACATTCCCTACAATAATTAGTTAGCATTTAAAAAATAACTAATATCAAACAAAAATGAAATTAATATGGGATAGTAGTAGAATGGCAAGGAGGACCAAACGAAACATTCATTGAGAACGATAACGATAGTAATTAAGATGCTGGGCATGAGAATACTATTGGTCAAGAACATATTGCTCCACTTGATGGCAAAAATGATGTTCTGGATCGCTTGGCAACAATCGTGGAACGCCTTGCAGAAAGGGAAAATGAGAATGAGAATCAGCGTCAAATGGTGGTTAGTATAAGTTGGTTGGGAAAAGTTTAGGAGACTTAAACCTACATGATTTAATGGGAATATGGCTAATGTCGTAGGAGCTGAAGAATGGATTCGGTCATTGGAGGACATATTCGAATACACAAGGATTAGGGAGACCAAAAAGGTTTCGTGTGCTGCTTACCTGCTGATTCAATATGCAAGGTTCTGGTGGGATACTGTTAAGGCAGCACGTGATGTTTGAGCTTTGACATGGGATCAATTTAAAGAAATCTTCTATGAGAAATATTTTAGCCAGATTGTCCGATCGAAGAAGTTAGTGGAGTTTTTTCAGTTGCGCCAAACTGGAACGGTATCGAAATATGTAAGGAAGTTTGAAGCACTCTCTCGATTTGCGTCACACTTGGTGGTGAACAATGAGCACAAAGAGAGTCGAGATTCTCAAGGGAGTCAAGATTTTTGGTACCCAGGGCGTCCTTTATACAAAGATTGTTGCTAAGACATTAGAAGTTGAAGATGCTGAGTTAATGGCTCAACAATGTGAGGTGAATCATAAATTCTGGAAGAATGCTCTTAATCAACAACAAAAGGGTGGACCAATGATGAACAAAGGGACAAAAAGGCCTTCAGAATATGAAGTACAACAAATGAAGGATAAACGCCCTATGAATGTGGCAAACACTGCCCCATCTAATGTGAGGACTCTACAGTCGAATCAATGACCGAAGTGCAAGAAGAACCACTTTGGGGAATGCAAAATGGGAATTGGCCGGTGTTTTAAATGTTGGGAGTTTGGGCGTATTGCAAAATTTTGCTCAGCAAGAGTCGGTGGATCTGGAGGTGTGACACCAAGATTCTTTTCTCTATATGATGAGGAAGCACAAGAAGCACAAATGGATGAAATGGCAGGGCATGACCAACTTGGTGTGGTGTCAGGTATGCCTTATTATTGAAGTTGTTACTTAAAGCTCTTGGAATGTTAGGTAGATGGTAATGTCATTTCAATTCGGTTATGTCAAGAATGATTTGTGTTAATGATATAGCGGCATATATTTTATTCGATTCCAGCGCTACTCATTCCTTCATTGCAAAGGGATTTAGTGCAAGGATAAATTGTTTCCCCGAATTATAAGAGAGTAATTATCATGTCCTCTTGCCCTCTAGTGAATACCTAATTACTAATAGAATCCTAAGGGCTTACACCATAAAAATAAACAATCAAATTTTCCATGCTGACCTGATTGTCATGGACATGAAGGGGTATGATGTTATCTTGGGTATTAATTGGTTATGCCAATACCATGCGATGATCAATTATAGAAAGAGAGAAGTACATTTTTTCTCCTCTGATGGCAAGCAGCATTCGTTTCTTGGAGTCAAGGAAAAAGACAGATTGGCTGTAATCTCTGCACTTTTGGCAGACCAATTGATGAGAAATGGAGATGAAGGATTTCTCGTTAATGTGTTGGACACATCGGTGGTATCAAAGACAAATTTGGAGAAAATTCCCATCGTTCGAAACTTTTTGGAAGTTTTTCTAGACCAACTTCTTGGATTGCCTCCTGATAGTGAAATCGAATTCGTGATTGACCTACACCTTTGAACGGAACCTATCTCGAATAATCCGTATAGAATGGCCCTAATTGAATTAAGAGAATTGAAAGTCCAACTCGAGGAATTAATTAACAGTGGATTCATTCATCCCAGTTTTTCACCTTGGGGAGCGCTAGTGCTATTTGTGAAGAAGAAGGATGGGTTGATAAGGATGTGTATCGATTATCGTGAGTTAAATAAAGTAACCATTAAGAATCAATACCCTCTACCAAGAATAGATGATTTGTTCGATCAATTACAAAGAGCTTGTGTAATACCCCTATTTTCCATAGCAGGATTTGATATGAATAATTAGAAAGTAATCTAGGATATTCAGATTTATTGAATATTTCTCGAGGTATTATCAAGAACGTAACCGTTAGGTTATAATTTAAGAAAATTATTAGATTATAATTAGGGTTAAAGTAATTAGATAATTAATGAGGGGATTAAATGAGTGTAAAGTGAAAGATTGAAATCAAGTGAAGAATTAATATAATAGGGATTAAAATAAACAAAATGAATATTATTTGAAGAATTGAAATAAGGGGTGTAAGGAGGACTGAACCGGTTCAGCTTGTGAACCGGTTTAGGCTATTAGGGTTTGGCCTGGTTCTAGAAATTTGTAAGGAGGGAGGGATTTTCATTTGACCCTTGGCCATTTTGCTAGCTGATGAGAACTAAAGAGAGAGAGAGAGAGAGAGAGAGAGAGAGAACAGAGGGGTGCGAGAGGGCAATCAGGAGACTATGGGAGAACGCGATGAGAGATGATGGAGGCGATGAGCTCTGATGACGCTGTCTGGCAAGCTGTGGGTGACTCGTGGAGTGTCGGGTCGCTGGATGGCTAGGGCTCTCTGGTTGTAGCATTATAGGTGGATTAACGCATCATCGGGTTGAGGTATGCTAGACTTGACTGATGCTTTGTTGATCTTGGCTGATTGGCGACGACTAGCAAGGATAGCGAGGCGACAGCGAACGGAACAACAATCGACGAGATGAAGGCTAGGACTTTGGCTTGCTGGGCAGGGGCTAGTTTGGTTTGCTCGCGATTAGACCGAACTGGTCCATCCTTTGGTTGCTGCCTGGTGAAAGATGACAACTTGCAACTCAAGATATGGTCAAAGAATCTGCACCATCACTTGAATTGTGGGATAAGTTGTTAAGCTTTTCAAACTCTAGCCGTTTGTATTTAAATATGAGAGGTAGTGTGTTCGAGTGTTGGCTGGTTATTTTGAAGGTGACATAGTGTGAGGGATGCTTGGTTGGTTCTAGCGGCTTCTTCCCTATTGAAAGTAAGTCTCCTATGTGTGCTCGGTCTCCATTGTCGTGTATTGTGGAATTCTTCCTTGTTGATTGATTCGGTTTTATTGTTGGCCTTTGCTGTGGGTTTGGATTTCGTTGCTAGCTGTTCTTGCAGATCGACTGGTGTGGGCTGTGAGCTACGGTTCAGGCATCCTGTTGGGTAAGGATTCAAGCTCTGTTGTTTATGGATTTTCTGGATACTGGTTATGGTAGTTTGATATGGAGTTTATTGGATAATGCCTTTGTTGATTGTTAATACTTTGTGGCTATAACATGATGCTTTTAGTTGGCTATTTCTTAGTTGTTGAAAGTTAAATTATTTGGCTCTTTGGACTGTCAGATACCCTGTTATTATAAAGTGAAGCTTTTGGTTGATTTGTTTTTATGATTTGTAGCTGTAAATAAATGCTTGCATGTTAAGTAAATGGTTCTGCCCTCCGAATGAAGTCTCTCTGTTGTTATTGCTTCTTGGTTGTGTGAGGTGATTGGATATATTATTCTGTTGGTGATTGTTGTTAAGAATAAGTAAACTTAGTTTAGTAATTGCCATGTGAACTTATACTCTGAATGTTTGGGTTTTGCTGCTATCTAAGTGGAGGAAATTGGTTCATGTTTTGAATGCCGTTATGTGAGATATTATGGAGAATTCATATACTATTAAGGAGTTTTAGGTTGTTTGGTTCTCCATGATTGATTTCTAATTGATGGTTATTGTCAAGGATAGTGGAATTGTAGAAATAGAGCTAATAATTCGTGGCTATTAATAATTGTTATTTAATGATTTTGAAGGTATTGTGAAGGTTAAACCAGAGTGTTGAAATGCTTTAAGGAAACAAGGTAAGTAATACGTGTGTGCTTTGGTCTTTGGGCCCTACATTGCAAGAATAGGATATGCATGTTTCGTTATTTACCACTTTCCAATCATGTCTACAGTTTTTAATAGCATATTTTGTTGTTTACTATTTTTATATCATGTTTATAGTTTTTAATAACACGTTTCATTGTTTACTGTTTTTACAGCATGTCCACAGTTTTTATAGCACGTTCTGTGAATCACACGTTGAGTGTTTATTTATAGTCTTTATTTATACGTTAGAAATTGTATGCATTAACGAGCATCATGCATCACAATTTTCAAAGATTACGAAAATGGTTTTCATGGACACTTTTGAAAAGGAAACGAAAATGAAACAAAGTACAAACGAATGATTAAGAAAGATAAAGAAAAGGTTCTTGTGGACTGGTAGAACAAGTTTGGCACATGAACAAAAGACAAAGAAAAGAAAAAGGTTCTTGTGGATCGGTAGGACAAGGCCGACACATGGATAAAAGATAAATAAAAGATAAAAGTTTTTGTGGACTGGTAGGACAAGCCCGACACAGAAACAAAAGAAAAGAAAAGAAAAGAAAAGACAAGTAAAGAAAAGAATATGAAAAGAGAAACATATACGAATACGGGAACAGAAACGGAAACGGTACGAGCACAGATACCAAAACGGAAATGGGAACAGAAACAGAAACGGAAACGGAAATGGAAACGAGTTTCCATAAATGGAAACAGATATAGATATGTGTATAGAAACAGACACAAAAATGGATACGAAAATACGTACAATCACGGATACCGAAATAGATACAGAAACTAAAATGGAAACAGAAACAGAGAGAGTAAGAAAAGATAAAAGATAAAAGAAAGAAAATGAAAAGAGAAACTGCATACATTTTTAAAAAGGCATAACATGTGCATCTAGCATGTTAGGCTCTATCACTTTCTAAGCGTTAGGCTCATAGCTTGGTCTTGCGTTATAGGTATAGACATGAGAGAAAATGACAAACAGATTAAAGAGCAGTCGATGAAGGATTTGCACAGGCGAGACTTGTGGCTAGCTCGGCTAATTGTATTAAAGAGAAAAGAATTTTGTAATTAATAAGTAAACGATTTTTTATTATTCTTTAATGAATTATTTATTTATGTTTTCGTTGTAAAATGAGAAAAAGAAATTTTATAAATAAAGTCTTCCGATGTTTATAACAAATTTAAATAACAAGTTAAAGTAAAAAGATTTTAATTGTTCGATTTTTCAAAAAAGAACTCTGATGTTGATTTAAAATGTTTTCTATTATTGTTTTATAAAAGTAAAAGAAAATTTTTTAAAATTCTCATGATTTTTAAGGTAAGAAAAACTGGGTCGTTACAGCTTGTGTCTTTTCAAAAAATCGACCTCTGATTTAGATATTATAAGTTGTAAGTTAAACTTGATGACATCCTAAAACTGCATTCAGGATGCGATATGGGCAGTATAAGTTTCTGGTTATATCATTCGGACTAACCAAAGCCCAGCAACATTTATGGACTTGATGAATCGGGTCTTTAGGGAGTACTTGGATAAATTCATCATTGTATTTGTCGATGACATACTAATTTATTCGCGCTCTGAGGAAGAACATAGGGAACATTTAAGGATTTCTCTGTTCATACTTGCAAAGCATAAGTTGTATGTGAAGTTCTCTAAATGCGAATTCTGTCTACACAAAGTAAGTTTTCTCAGCCATATAATTTTCAAGGAAAGAATTGAATTAGACCCAGTTAAGATTCAAGCGATGGTTAATTGGTCGCAACCGAAGAATGTGGGAGGGGTAAGAAGCTTTCTTGGGTTAATGGGATACTACAAAAGATTTATAAGTGGGTTTTCGAAAATTGCACTACCCCTAATGGGCTTAACGAAGAAGAATGCTTGGTTTTGGTGGACAAATGATTGTGAAGAGAGTTTTCAAGAGCTAAAATATCGTTTAACTTCAACTCCTATCTTGACCTTGCCTATTGAAGATGGTAATTTTTGTAACTACTGCGATGCCTCCAAGAGTGGATTAGGTGCAGTACTTATGTAGAATGAGAAGGTAGTTGCTTACACCTCTAGACAATTGAAACAATATGAGGCAAATTATCCCACACATGATATGGAGCTTGCTACGGTTGTGTTTTCACTAAAAATATGGAGACACTACCTCTATAGGCAGCAATGTGAAATCTTTTCGGATCATAAGAGTTTGAAATGCATCGTCACTAAAAGGAATTGAATATGAGACAATGGTGGTGGTTGGATTTTGTAAAGGATTATGACTGTGAAATTAAATATCACTCTCGTAAAGCAAATGTGGTAGCTGATGCTCTCAGTTAGAAAGTTACAGTTACGAGCATGGTATGTGAAGAAATGTTGGTTGGACTTCACAAGGATATTCAAGAATTGAATATACAGTTGGTCCTTCCATAGTTAGCAGCTCTTTTATCCACATTGACATTGAAGTCTTCGATACTAAAAAGGATTAAAGAGGCTCAAATTGAAAATAAGAAGTGTGAAGATTTTACACTAAACCCAACTCTTGAGAAATACCAGTACTATTCCATCTCCAGTGAAGGGATAGTGAAATTTAAGGATAGATGGTATGTACCGGGAAAGTCAGAATTACAATTGGAAATCCTAAGTGAAGCTCACTCTTCAAGCTTTTCTATCCACCTTGGATACAACAAGATGTATAAGGACCTCAAATCATATTACTACTAGCAGCAATTAAGTACGATATCGCGCAGTATGTCACTTTGTGCCATGTATGTCAACAGGTTAAAGCTGAGCACCAAAGACCTGGGGGAATAGTGCAACCAATGCCTATACTTGAATGGAAATGAGAGCATGTCACTATAGACTTCGTCACTAGACTGCTTAAGACTGTAAGAGGGCATGATGCAATCTGGGTGATTGTTGATAGACTAATGAAGGTTTCTCACTTCCTACCTGTAGCAATGACTTATAAGATTGACCAATTTGCCAGGCTGTATGTTAAAGAGATTGTATGCCTGCACGGGATGCCTGTCTCAATTGTGTCAAATCGAGATCCAAGGTTTACCTCCACATTTTGGAAAAGTTTAAACAAGGCTATGGGTACGGAGTTAAACTTTAGCACTACTTTCCATTCATAAACTGACGGAGGCGAGCGAGCAAACGATTCAAATATTGGAGGACATGTTGAGGGCATGTGTGTTAGAATTTCATGTTGGATGAGGAAGAATGCTACCATTGGTGGAATTTGCCAACAATAATAGCTTTCAAGCTACCATAGGAATGACACCTTATGAGGCCTTGTATGGCAGGAAGTGTAGATTTCCTTTACATTGGGATGAAATTGGTGAAGCAGAGTTCTACAGGCTAGATATGATACGACAAACTAAGGAATCTTTTGTGATTATTCGTCAAAGATGTTGGCTACTCAAAGTTGCCAGAAAAGTTAAATTGATAATCATCGTAGAGAACTGGAATTTGAGGAAGAAAACTTAGTATTCCTTAAAATATCACCATTTAAAGGGGTTATACGATTTGGGAAGAAAGGAAAGTTGAGTCCGCGATACGTTGGTCCATTTCCTGTTACAAAGAGAATAGGAAAAATGGCGTATCAGTTGCTATTGCTAGCTGCCTTGGATGGAGTTCATAATATATTCCATGTGTCTATGTTAAGGAAGTGCCTGGGGAATCCAATTCATGTGAAACCTGAGGAGCATGTTGTTCTTCAACCAAATTTAGGTTACGAAGAAAGACTGATACGAATTTTGGATTCAAGAGTTAAAGAGCTAAGACATAAAAAGATTCCACTTGTTAAGGTATTATGGCAGAACCACATGATTGATGGGGCTGCTTGGGAGAAAAGAGATGACATGGAAGCTAAATACCCTGAATTATTTCAGTAGCTGAAATTTTGAGGACAAAATTTTAAATAAGGAGGGGAGGATGTAATGTTTGGGGTATTTAGTTTCGTGGAATTATTGGATTAAGCGAAAATGTAATTTATTAGTCATTGACACATTATTGTTGGTATTTTATTATGAAGAATAAAGTCTTGAAGTGTGTTGGTATTATAGGGATGTGATTATATATTGCTAGGGAAATAAGTATTTAGAATAAATAAATGATTTAAAAATATATTCAGTCGAATATGGATGAAGAAGATTGGCAGTCGATCATCGCGGTCGAATGGCCACAATGTCAATTGACTGGCGCCATAATTGGCGATATTGAAAGACAAAAGTTGCGGCTGATCAATGCAACTGCAGTCAATTGCCCATGAGATAAATCAAATGACCGGCACCTGAAACGTCTTCTGGAAACGATAATTTATTGCTAGAAACGGAAAACCTACGACTTTTGGCGCTTCAGTGGATGTCTGAGCATCTTCCTTCTTGACTTTTAACCTTTATAGAGAGGCTGAAGGGTCATTTGGAGCGTTATATAAATAAAGCATGAGTATTGGAAGTTTTTCTTTCTGGAAAAATTGATGAGAGAGAGAGCTACTCTGTGAGTCTGTTCCATGAAGGAGATTCTGTCGAAGGTGGAGAACTGCTGCTGAAGGAAAAAGAAAAATACGCGTGGTAAGGAATAATGCGTGTGCTTTGTCCGTAAGGACCTACGTCGCAGGAGTAGGATTGTTTGATGAATATGTTGTTTATCTATTCTCTGCAAGTTATGATATTTGCAATGGTTTTACTACTCTTACTACTTATATCCTCTGGAGATTTTGTTTCAATAATAGGGTTATTATTCATGGTTTCTATGCATGTTTTCCTAATGCTCTCTATGGTTTTAGGTCTTGTTCAATGATTTCTTCTCATGCTTTCCTCGGTTGCTTAGGTTGCTAATGGTATTGCTACTAATAAACCATAAATGATAACATAATATGTGTGACAATTGTGGGTCCAGCCCTATAATAAATAAAATAAAAAAATAGTGCAATTTATTTTTTTAAAAGGAGAAACTCCCCTCCAGGGAAGTTGCAGTGATTTTTGGCGAGAATCAAGGGAAATTTCCCTATTTCAGCAACTGAAGGAGAATGGGTAACCCCCACTCTCTCATATTCAAAACTTCGATCTCCTCTCCACTCTTTTTCCTCTTCATCGTCGGTGAGATCTGGTTTCCCTGGGGTTGGAGTTGTCCGAGCCGAGGTGGGTTTCTTTCTCCAAAAGTTGATTTTTAATTTATCTTCACTCCCCTGCTAATGAAAGATTTCATCTTTCTCAAGTAGAAGTCAGTGGTTGTGGAGATTTTCCGGCGAGTGTTGGGAAAAGGATACAGATTTCTCATAAAAAAATTCAAGATTTTGATTTCCACCAGGTAAGATAAATCATTCCCTAAATTCGTTATTCTCCTATTTGGCAAAGACATTTTAAAGACTCTGGTTTTTCTTCAAAGGTTAAAGATTGGAGCTATTCTGACAGTTTAAGTTTCGGACTGTGAAGAGATTTACAAGGTATGTAAAAATCGATTTTTGGTTCCTTTGAAATTTCTGAATGTGAATTGGGTTTGGTAATCTGGAGTGTGAATCGAATGCTTGGATTAAGTTTAAAGCTATGAATTTACTTTTGTCGACTGCAAGTTTTAGATCTAATAAAAATAGTATTTTGGAACAAGATTTTTGTAGAAAAGGGTTTCAATTAGAAACCCATAATCTTCGTTTGTCGCCGAAAGTGGTTGTGCAAAATACGATGGATAAATTTTTCTGTGGACAGAGCAAAGTCACGAGTGAGACTCAACAGAGTCCACTGATGGTTGGAAACTAGGGGGAGAAGGCACACTCAGTTTAGAGAGTGCAACTGGATGATCTTCCAGTTTGGACTAACGACCTGGATTGAGAATAGGTCCAGTTGGCCCACATATTATAGACTAAATTTTGAGCTTTAGATATATTTGACTAAAGCAGAATTAAATTATTGGACATTCTGTTTTGGCCTTAAGAATTGGGCCTCCAAATTTGATCTCTAAATTTTGGGCTTTCATTTGGATTAGAGATTGGGCCTCTAAAAATTGGGTTATCATAACTTTGAGCTTAATTGTAGAAAAAGTCCCTTAATCAAAATAAAATAATTAAATTTAATTATTAAATGTTGATTGTCCTTAATATTATTCTTGTTAGGTTTCAAAATTTAGAGATATTGGACAAATTGCTCTTGGGCCTTAGTTATTATTTGGATTGGGCTTAGCATTGGTTAACCCAGCTTTGAGGTATGGGTTATTTTATATTTATCGTACTTTAATTCCTAAAATGTAAATATTCAATTAAATTTAATTCAAGCATGTCACATTTACTTTTCAATTCATTTACATTTATTTTATGTTTATTTATTTTATTGTTAACTAGAGTAATGGGACAGTTGTATGTGCCGTGTCCCTGGGCGCAAAACCCTAAACTTGATCAGGGTCTTTTTGGCTTGCGATCGCCTGAGTATCGCTTTTGTTAATTTTTATTATTCAATTTATTGGTCTTCAGCACCTTTTTATATGTTAATCTGTTAATTTAATTAACTGAAAATCTGTTAAATTTATATGACATATAAGTTGAGAATAAAATAATTCCCAACTGAGTTAAGTCGACTCACCCCAATTGACTTTATTTTTTTTCAGGAATTAATCAAATTAGTCCTCAGGTTCCACCTCAAGAGTATAAATTCAGAAGTTCACCCAATTCAATTATTTTTCTACTTTCTAGAGACAATTATTTATTTTAGTAAGGTTTGCCGTTAGTCTTTATTTAATTTAAAATTTAGATGTTGTCTTTTAAATTTTAGACTAATTATTTCACGTTATTTGAAAGTCACTGATGGACCTTTTATTTGGATTTGGCTTATAAGTTTAACTCTATTTCCACTACTATTTATTGGATTTAAGTGAGGGTTGGACGATTCGGTACTTTTTGGGCCGGATCGTTCCCCGTTCTGTCGCGGGTCCTCTTTGGGGCGTGACAATATGAATCGTGCTTTGCATAACTAGCTGTTAATCCTTGAAGACGTCATCTCTGTGATAGATTTATACTTAGATGCTTCTTTATAAGAGTTCTAACCTAGACGTGAAATAGCTTCTGTTAATGAAATGCTAAAACCTGGTGTTCCACTTAGATTTATTTTGCCCTCTGTTTACTTTAGGATTAGTGAATTAAATAGTAAGAGGAGGTTTGTAGGAAATTAATCAGTGAAGCAGATGTAAGTTTATGTGTGGACAATATGTTTTTCATGATTAACTCCCTATAAATTGGCTGTTAAATTTGTGGTGCTATTTTGGTAATAATCTGGGAGCTAAATAAATTAGTTTTCTATAAATTGGCTGTCAAATGCTCATTGTAATATTCTTGTGATATTTCTCTACACGGGTTAAAATAATTAGAATTTATTAATTATGTTAATTAGTATATTAACACTCTAGAACGTAATATGGCTATAGGAAATTAGGATCAACAATGTGTTTCCCTTGAATAAATATAGTTAAAGAGGTTGTCCTTGTTGAAAATGATGTGTGAAGAATAAAAGAATAAGTATGTTGTATGATTGTTAGGGTAAGTGATATAATTGAAAACATGCTTAGTGTTAAATTGTAGTTGAAGCATGATTGTATTCATTGGTTGTTAGTTGTTTGTAATATTGTTTGTTATATATGAACTGTTGTTTGACATTCATATAGGCATGTTAATAGGATTGCACATAATGCATTTCATGGGTTAATAATGAAGCTAATAAATGGTGTTTTATACGTGGGTTTGAAAACTTAAGAGATTGCTCACACGTAGACAACAACCCGTTTGGGTAAGTTCAGAAACGGAAGAGGTTGCTCTTACTCAACGGGTGGTGAGTTCGGAAACTGAAGAGGTTGCTCTCACCCAAAAGGTAAATGAATGTAAATGTAAGTGGGTGCATGTTTTAGTGAGTTCAGAAACTGAAGAGGTTGCTCTCACGTAAAAATGAATCCAAGTGGTGAGTTCAGAAACTGAAGAGATTGTTCTCACCCAACTTACGGATATATCAGATTTATGCATGTAGAGTGGTCATAGAGGTTACACTTGTATTCATATTTTATTCCTTATTGAGCAGTAGGCTCATTATTCCTCCTGTGATGTAGGTATGGATTGGGACCCAGTTGAGGTGAAAGTGGAAGAAGCGTGATGCGATGCAAGCTTGTGTTACCATGCACGGATCGACCTCGGGGGTTATGGCTATAAGGAATAAAAGTTGTTTAAATGACATAAAGACTTGATTATGAATTTAAGTATTTTAATTGTGTTATTTCTGTAAAACAGTTAAATGTTTTTATTCCAAGTAACGTACTTTGATGTTTTTCAATTAAGTATATTTTAAATGGGTTTTAAATGTTCAAAATTTATGAAAAATGCATAAATAGAAATGGGATGTTACATTCCATCCATTAATCCATTTGTTCTTGGTTTTTCTTAGAGGGGATTTCTTATACTAGTCTTCTTATCATCTCATGCCAGAGGTGAGCATCAAGAAAGTGAGATTAGAAGAGTTGCTGTGAAAACAAGTTGAAGAGGTTCTTGAAGAATCCATTGAAGTCAAAGGGTGTCACTTTGCATCATTTGGACCAGCTTGTAAGTATCCATTTTTTGTTTCTCTTCCTTGATGATTTAGACTCTATAATTTGGAGGGTTGCCTAGTAACATTTTGAGGGTCACGTGATTCCAATTTAACGTTATTTGGTTGAGAGAAACGAAGGTTGTGCGTATTCCATTTTCTGCTTAAAAACAGTTTTTTTGTGCTATTCTGGAAAGGTCACTTTGCATTCGCATAACTTCTGCTCCATTTCAAATTTTGGCGTGATTTGTGGAGGGAGCATTTTTTTTTGGTATTACTGATTGTTTTCTAAATTTGTTACTGATTGGAGTTCTAGAGAATAAGATACGATATTGGCAAATTGGTGTTCTGTTTTCAAGTCCAATAACCACCATCTCCAATTGCTTGTCAAAGGTTGCACCCCTTGGTGCATCATTTGGTATCATAGCAAAATTGCCCTATATTATGCTCTGAAATTGTTCATTTTGAATTGTTAAAGATGATGACTAGAAGTGGAGCCATCGCTGCACAACATAAAGAAGCAAACCCATCCGACCGTCAATCATCTGAGAAGCCATTACTAGAGGAGGTCATGTCTAGTATGCAAGGCTAACTTGAAGAATTACAAAATATGTTCTCCAACTTACAGCAAATGTTGAATGGTTCTGGAAATCAACATGTGAGGGGCCTTAGGACCCCTAGACCAAGAAGAAGAATTAGCAACTCCATCGATTCTAGAGGCCGAGATGAGGAGTATGTAGAAACCGATATGGAGGAATTGCATAGCCTGAGAAGAAGGTCTTATGCTAGGAATGATACGTGGCACTACAAGATATTTATTCCCCTTTTAAAGGGTCATGTAATGGAGATGACTTCTTCGATTGACTACAAAAGGTTGACAAAGTGTTTGAATGTTATGAGTACATGAAAAAGGTGAAATTGCAAATGGTAAATTTGGAGCTTTTAGGCTACGCTAGTTTGTGGTGGGAGGATTTGAAGGCTCAAAGGAGAAGAGGAGGGTATGATGAAATTCAGAGTTGGAACACCATGAAAGCTTTAATGCAAAAGAGATTTGTTCCTATGCATTACAAGCAAAAACTTTTTTTCCAATTTCAAAATCTTAAGCACGGTACACAATCGGTGGAAGAATATCTAACCGAATTTGAAACACTCATGATTAGGTGTGCTTTGGAGGATTCGAGGGAACAAACTATTGCAAGATTTATAAAAGGGCTTCATAAAGAAGTTGATGATTTAGTGGAGTTGCAACCTTTTGAGAACTTGGATGATGTTGTGCAATTTGCTTTGAAAATTGAAAGACAAAGAAAGTGGGACTCAAAGAAACAAGCTCTCAGCTTTATCAAAAGAATAAACTTCCCTACAAGCCTCAAACAAAGAATGATGATAGAAACTCGGCCTTAAAGATGCATGAAGGTAGAAGTATTGAAGAAAAGAAAGCAAGTGTTGATGCTACAAAGACACGGTCAAGAGACATTAAGTGCTTCAAGTGTCTCAGTTTAGGGCATATCCCCTCTCAATGTCCTAACTGATGGAATCGATAGAACCTAAGAGGTGGGTTAATTAAGTGTTCTAATATTTTCATGCGATATTTAATTACACAAACCTTATGTGCTCCACTTCATATGACCTAATTCTGCCTAATTTCTGCCATCACAACGCACCGTCAACAGCCACTGCCATCTGGAAAGAAGAATAAGCGTGGGAAAATCGCAGTCGTGGATGACAATCAGCCGACTCTTCCTTTGGGCGTGGTTGATATGGATATCGATCAGAAATCACCTTTCGTCCGTGCCCACAGTAAAGGATGTCAATCGGACCCACACACCAAGCCGCGTCAGCTGTTCGTCCATAAGTCCCCAGTCGTTTCATCACTGCAATTCACCACTGCCTCTGCCTCTGCTATTCCTTCATCAATCAAATTTGCATATGTAATATCTCCAATCACTAACAACAAAATTCAACCACCTACCTTGACCAACAATTTCGCAGCTTCAATTCGTCCCATAGGATTTGTCTAATACGTGCCCTAGCCTCTCACGGTTTGCATCCACGCACAGCAGCTCGCCGCAAAGAAGAATTGGGCGAACTTGAGCCTCTTCGCCCGAGCTCTCACGTCTCCCTCTCGATCTCCTGATTTCTCTTTTCCTCTTCAGCCAAGAACCAGGCGATTCCTTTATTTCTAGACCGAGCCAGCATGAACCACACAGATCAAACCAAATCGGTTCACCATCCATCCTTTCCCGCTTTTTGATTTTCTTTTATTTTAATTACTCACTAATTCCGTTTAATTTATCCTTTTAATTTTTTAATTCCAACTAATTCCTCTTTCTTTTATTTTTTCACAAATCCTTACCTTCATTTAATTAAATTCTTCATTTAATTAAATTACATTCAACTCAATTCCAATTCTCGATTTATTCCAAATATTGCTTGACGATGATTATCGGTCCAATTTAAATTCTTCAATTCGATATTCCAAATTAATTTTCCATCAAATAAATCCTCAATAATTATCCAATTACCCCCAATTAAATTTCTCAATTATCTAGTTATGTCCAATTAATTCCCCAAGTATCTTTACTTAATTCCGTTCAGGAAATCGGGGTATTATATTCACTCCCGTTGTTTTACCGCTATAGACTCTACATCCTCAGCATCAAGTGTCCTAGACACAAACTGCGTATATGGAACACCTCGTGTGCCAGCCAGTCTAACTCCCCTCAAGATCTCAATTTTAAGTCATTAGACAAAATGCTGAAAATTGTGCTCATTATTGGCCACAAAATGCAGAGCAAACCTAGACAATGCTTCAAGCTTCTGAATGTATTCAGATACAGTCTCCGTCTGGCGCAGTCACATAAACTCCACCAATTTCTGATTTTGGATCTTATAATTGAAATATTTTTCGTAGAATAGTTCTTTGAAATTCTCCCATGTGAGAGTCCGGACACCCTGAGTCGTCTTCAAGGAATCCCACTGAAACCGGGCGTCCTAGGTTAGTAAATAAGTAGAACACTTGACCTTCTCGGTTTCTCGTATCTCTACATACTCAAACATAGTTTCCAGAGATCGTATCCACTCCTCAGCTCCCGTAACATCGAAAATATTGCCTTCGAAGATGGGAGGCTTAAGCCGTTGGAACTTTTCTTAGCTAGCTTCCACAAGAACCACAATGGCACGATGATTCCCATTCCCATTACCATTTTCTCATTCCATAAACTGCTCCATAAATTGAAACTGCAGCTCCTTAAAATGGGACTACCGTACAACTATAGCAGCAATGCGGTTTAGGGTTTCAGCCCTCTCATTCTGAATCTCGGCATCATCTCAGCCGCCAATATCTTCCTGTCTATTAGGTGCCTCATCCCTCTCATCATTCATTTGTGCATTGTTTCTTGCTCTCCTTATCACTTTAGAGTTTTCTACATTTTCAAATTAGGGAATAATAAGTTTAAAGGAAACAATTTAAAAACTATTAAAACTGAACTTACAGTCAAATGAGTATTCCACGATGAGTTTTGCGTTACCAACAATCTACAAAGCCGCGTTAGACCAGGTTATGCTATGATACCAACTGTAATGATCCGTTTTATTTAAAACCATTTTTCTTTACTTTCAGTTTTAGAAATATAAAAATTTTGTTTAATTTATTAGAAATGTGTAGAAGAGAGTAGATAAGCGAAATTAAATAAAGTCTCAAAACATAGTTTTAAAACTTAAACAGAGTCCATGATTTTACATACGATTACCATACAAAAGAAAGCCATAAATTCTGATCAACACGACCAATTTTAATTTTTCCTTGAGTCATAACCCTCAGGTCAAACCCAGTTGGTAACCCAAAAGCTCATCCTGCAATGTCTTCTCCTCTAGGGTCGTATCACCAATCTCATAACAATCACCTACTTCATGGGATAAACAATGAGCCTAATGCTTAGCAAGAATTAGAATGGAATACAATGCTCATGCTCATGCGTGTTCATGCTAATGCATTTGAGAAAAGAACCTATCTTTTCTGTTATACTGAGAGAAATGATACATCCTATGATCATGTGGCCGTCACTCCAGTGAGGAAATACATCCATCAGGGGTGTCACCACATACCATCACCAATCTCTTTTGTTTTCAAGCATTGGGGATTTTTGGTACAAGAGAAAAAGATACATCCTATGGTCCATGTGGGTTAACCGTCACTCGCTCTCTATGTGGGAGGAGATACATCAATTAGGGGTGTCAGCATCAATGGACCATCACCAAATCTCCTGAACCCCCACACACTTATTTACATTTATTATGCCTGTCATGTCGATAATTTCATAAGCCCTAAGCGTGATGCATGTATGTTATGTTATATACAGTTCATAACAATGTACAGAGTATACGAAAGAAAGCATAGTTATCAAATAAGTAGTATATCAATTCACGCTTAAACTTAAATAGTCTGATTCTATCCTCTAGCATTTATCGACAAATTACAAATAACAACTCTTATTCCATCTATCAAGGACAAATTTAGTTAATAAGAGAAATTTGTGGAGCCAGGGAGAATTTATCGCAAATAGGGTAGGAAGTCCTCAGTCTGAATCACCAATGTATACAACAACAAGATAATATTTTTAACAAATCCCTTGTTGTCCATTTTCTCACTATTAACAATCAAGTTAGAACCAAATCTAATTTCCACATCCAAATATAATCGACCGTAACCAATGATCATTGACAGCAGCGGAATATATCTCATAGCAAATAAACAAACTCATACAATATCTAGTATATTGATCATAACAATGGCAGTAACCAAAAATGTCCAACCATCAGTACAATAATTCCTTGTAGCACTAACAGAAGGAATTTTAAACAACCATCAAGCCTAGAGTAAATCACGATACAGTTTCACAAACTAACATAAGATGGTAGTGAACAATTAACAAGTGATCATGCTTATTCAGAAAGTAAAATCATTCTTTGTCATCCAAACCTTACGATTTGCAGCACAATATTCCAACAATATTGTCCAACAATTCACAGGAGCATAGAACAATGTAATTAACCATAGTAGAGTTCAAATAAACAAGACAGTCTCGCGTTGTAGGGCTTCCACTAGCCAACATACATCCCAATTGTTACCTCCTTGAAGATTATCAGCAAAAATCCTCTCTTTCCGCAGGTAGTAGCGCAAAACCAAGGAATTGCAAGAACGCAACTTCGATTCAGCACCTTCCTCACTCATTTGGGTAGAACACTCATTCACTCAACCTTCACTTTCACGCTCTCCTTGCCACCCTCAAGTCCAAAGTGTCTCTTCTTTTATCCCCACCATTCCCTACACTTTCTAGCTCTTAATTCCTTACTGCAGCAGAAAAACCCTCCCTTGCATCAGTTGTTGCCCGCATTTAATGGACTAGACAGGGCATATGGGGAGCAACAGGAGACGGGCAGACATTAATCTGAGAGAGGAGGTTGCAGAACGTGGAGGGAGTGCGGGCTTGTCGTCTGAGTGGAAGGATGGAGGAATAAACGACAAAATGCCAGCTAGTTAAAATAAATATTTGGCAAAATTGTGCAATTTTGGTCGAGTAAGTCGACCGAATCATTTGACCAAAACATCGACCGAATCATAAAAATGCAGTCTACGATGCATTTCGGTCGTGATATCAGACCGCGTCTGTAATACCCCGATTTCCCGTAACGAAATTTAGTAAAAATAATTCGGGATTATTTGGATAATTATTGATGATTTATTTGACGGAAATTAATTTGGGAAATTGAATCGAAGAAATTAAATTGGACTGATAATTGTCATCAAATAATATTCGGAATAAATCGAGAATTGGAATTGAGTTAAAAATAGTTTAATTAAATGAAGAATTTAATTAAATTATTAAAAGCAAATTTAATTGAGTGAAAAAGGTGTTTAAAATTAAAAAGGGAAAAATTAAATGGATTTGTTGGAATTAAAGATTTAAAAGAAAATTTGGATGGAGTTAATGAGAGGTGTACTGGTTTGGTTCACGTTGGTTCGGTTCGGTTCGGTTCGGTTGAAGATTAAGGTGGCCGGTTCTTGGATTGGGTGAAATCATCACATTTTTGTCCTAGGATTTCAGAAGAGAAATGAGACAAGGGAGAGAGACACCTGAGAGGAGAAGAGGGATTGGGAGGGTTTTCGCGTCAAGGGAGAGGCGATTCTCATAGGCTCAACTCCGCGATGCTGGTGCGACGAACGACTCGGCGTCGCCGATCTCGGCTGTGCGTGAAACGTCGCCGCTTGATCTTGCTAAACCTACAAACTTTGAAGTGCCCTAAGAGTGGATTTGGGGGTTAAGCGGGGCAAAGGCTATTAGCAAAGTTGGAATGGGATTTGAAAGCAACGTAAACGATAGAGTCTTCTCTGCGAGGATGATTTATGTGCATTTTGGCTCTGCTTCCATTGCCGAACACAGTAAGTGTTCTCTTCGGTTCTAAAGTATTCCTCCATTTCGTTTTCTAGTGTGAATTGGTGCTTCGTTGTTGGTTGTTTGGCATTCGGAATTGGTGAGGATGGAAACGGCAGTGGCGAAACGCGAAGGAGCATTTGACATCCCCTACACCCGGTTTGTCAATCGGTCCCTTTGGTTCACTGAAGTGTTGAACCGGTTTACTGCATTCATTCTGGACGACACAATAATGCACGTTACTCCCTTTACAGATGGGAAGAACACTTTGGTTGACTGATTGGAGAGATATGCGGCAAATGACTCAGCCTCTGGAAAAGCAGAAATAAATGGTGGGATGCTGTTGGTGTGACAATGGAGAAAAGTAGGTAGAAATTAGGCAGATAATAAAGGAAATGGGGCAGGTGCTCTCTAGAGCCATGTGAGGGAGAAATAAAGAGGGAGGAAGGTGCTGGTTTGTTCTGCTGGTGCTGGGGTGAAGAAGAAAAGGTGAGTGAAGGGAGAAAACTCTCTGTGTGATGTTCTGGAAATATAATGAAGAAAGAAATTGTGGAGTAGGTGCACTGTCCTCGGGTGTTCTCAAGGTAAGGATTTCCTTTACTTTCATTCTGGATTTTTGTGGAATTAAACTCTCTGTCGTTCTCAGTTTTGATGAATATGCTCTGTTATGCAATATTGTTCTATGTTTGTTATGAACGTTTATGGTTGGATGTTATGATGCTCCCATTTTATGAAATGGAGTTTTGTAAGCTGTAATGATATGGATCTTTATGCTTAGTGGATTTTAGTTCATGTACTGCTTTGATGGACATTATTAAAGGGTCGTTTTATTGTGATTGAACGGTAAAGAGAATGATGGAATATATGTACAATCTATTAATTGGTTTTATGTTTGGTCATATTGAGAACTATTGAGTGAATTAGAGAAATTGAATCATGGTATTCTGTTAAATGGAAGAGGATGAAGAAATTATATTGCCTATTACATATACATTGGATAATTGGGAAGTGAGGGAAAAATGGAAATTAAGGTTTTGGAAATATAAAACGAGGAATAAATAAATATACATTAATGATTAAACGAAGAATAATGATATCAAAGTTGAGGTTTATAATTGATAAATATATTAATGAATAAATGTCAATTATTTTGAAGGTATTAATAGCAAAATGATGAAGAGCTAAACTCGCTACAGAAACAGGTAAGCGATTGTAATACATTGAATTTTATATTAAAATTTAATAAGAATAATTTAAAAGTAATTAAGGATATCTGAATTAATTGGATAATTATCAGAGTATTACCAAAGATATAATTATCATTAAACAATATTTGGAATAAACTAGAAATTTAAATTGAGTTAAGAATAATTTAATTAAATAAATAATTTAATTAAATTATTAAAAAGAATTGAATTTGGTAAAATAATAATAATAATAATAATAATAATAATAATATGATTTTAATTAAAAGAAAATAAAAAGGAGATTTATTAGATTAGTTGAGATTAAAAGGTGATTGAGGGATTAATGGAAGATTGGATTAAAAGGAAAATTAAATAGGATTTAGAGACTGAACCGGTTCGCTGGTCCAGTTCCCTTTGAGGCGGTTTGGTTTGGAAAATTAAAAGAGGGAAGAGATTGTAGTTTGCGATTTTGGGGGAGAAAGACAGAGATTGACAGAGTGCGGAGAGGGAGACCGAGAGATTGAGAGAGGCCGAGAGAACGAGCGGGCGAGCGAGGAAGCGTCGGCGTCGGCTCGAGGGTCGCTGTTCGACGTCAAGGCGAGCTACGAGCAGAGCGGCGTCGCGGGTCGTCGGAAGGCTAGGGCACGGATTTGCGTAATCGAACGAATCGCGAGTCGTGTTTTCCTCTGCGAATGACCAAGGTAAGCATGTCGTTTGATTGTGTTGAGTATTTTGATTCTGTGATTGGAATTCGGTGGGCGAAATGGCAGCAATCGACATGAAGAAACAGATTGTACAGGGACGAGTTGGCCGATTTGCAGGGGCGTCGGTTCGCGAGGGGTTTGCGGTTTAGTCTTCTGTTCGGTTGAACCAATCCGGTCCGCTGATTCTATCTGGTGAAGGGCAACAGATTGCAGCTCAGATTGTAGCTCCGAAAAATCAGAATCTGTTGTTGATATTGTGGGATAAGTTGTTGAGCATTCAAATTTGTCATCTGTGTTTAAATACAGCAAGAAGAATGTGCCGCAGCGGAAGAAGCATTCTAAGTTTTCAATTACAGAGTGAAGACGGCATAAGCGTTTTAGAAGGAAAAATTAGCGAAGGGAGTGGAAGCAGAAGCTGCCTCCTCGGTTGTTCTCTGGTGATTGACTTCTTCCACTCTTATTATGGATTTTATGGATGTTATGCATTGACACTATCGGTTAATAACCATGGTTAAAATTTAGGTAGTTTTGTTCTTACCATATGGGGCTGTAAATTTGATGTGATAGACTATATCTGTAAATAACCTGATGTTGTTACTGTTTGGTTTGGATTGTTAGAATGATGAAACACTAGAATTGGTTTTGGTTGTTGGAGGTATGTTCACTAACCTGTTGTGTTGCTATGTTGTGACATATTGTTGAAGGTTTGGGTTTGTTTGTCTTACTACTTGTGAAATACGGGTTAAGGTCTTCTAGTCATGTAATGTTCAAGTTATAATGAATTATAATTGGTTTTTGATGCTGAAAAATGAGTTTGTAATTTTGATGTCGTTAACAAGTTTAGCCTCTATCGTTATTATTGGATTGAAACTTGGATCTATGCTCTGTTAGCTGGATTTTTATTAGACGTTGGTATTTATAAGTTTATAATTTATTGGGATGGAATTAAGTTGGTCTTCGCTATGTGTTGAACTTAGTTTCAAACCGTTGTTAATTGGGGTTAAAACTATTAGACTAAGTTGTAATTAATTAAGTAGTTTTGTTAATGAAACTTTAATAAGTAATGTATAAGGATTAATGATAAGAAAAGTCGATGAGATTAATTAGTTAATTAATTGACTAAACTAATGATTGAATGTTATCAATTGTGAAGGTACTAAAAGAAGAGGAAAAGATAACGATTAAGTGTGAAGCTTTATACAATCCAGGTAAGTGATATGCATGTGTTTTGGTCCTCGGACCCTACATCGCAAAATTAGGAGATGCATGTTTCGTTGTTTACAGCTTTCCTAGCATGTTTTGTTGTTTACAGTACTTAAATGCACATTTCGTTGTTTACTGTTTTATAGCATGTTCTGTGAATCGTACGTTGATTGTTTATTTACGCTTTCATATGAATTGTTGTGTGCATTCATGTGGATCATGCATCACGATTTTCAAAAGAATACGAAAATGATTTTTATGCACGGTTTTGAGAAGGAAAGACGGAAAATGAAAAGAAGTACGAATGAATAGAAAACGAAAAGAAAATACAAATGAACGATTAAGAAAGATAAAGAAGAAGATTCTTGTGGACCAGTAGGCCAAGCCCGACGCAAGAACAAAAGAAAAGAATAAAAGATAAAGAAAAGATAAATGTTTCTGTGGTTCGGTATGTCACGCTCGGCACAAGAACGAAACAAAAGAAAAGAATAAAAGATAAAGAAAAGATAAATGTTTCTGTGGTCCGGTATGTCACTTCCGACACAGGAACAAAAGAATAGAAAAGCAAAGAAAAGAAAAATAAAATAAAATAAAGAATATGAAAAGAGAAACGGATACGGATACGGGAACGAAAACTGTAACGGATACGGAAACGATATGAGCACAGATACGGGAACAGAAACGGAAACGAAAACAGAAACGGAAATAAATACAGATACGGATACGGAAACAGACACGGAAACAACTACGGAAACGCGTACGATCACGAATACCGTAATGGATACAGAAACAGGACAGAAACAGAAACAGAAAGAAAGTACGTAAATGTGAAAAGATAAATAACAAAAGAAAGAAAACGAAAAGAGAAACTGCATACGGTTTTAAAATGGCACAACATGTACATGTAGCATATTAGGTATTATCACTTATTAAGCGTTAGGCTCATAGTTTATGACTTGCGATGTAGGTATAAGTACAAGAGAAAATGACGAACAAATTAAGTAACCAGTTGATGAAAGATTTGCACGGACGAGTTTTGTGGTTGGCCAAGCTGAACGAAAGTAAAGTGAAAACGAATTTGTAAATGTAAAGTAACACTTTATTTATTTATTATTTTTTCAAATAAATGATTTATGCTTCCACTGTAAATTAAGAAAAATATTTTTATAATAAGTCTTTCGTCGATTTTAATGATTTTAGTAACGAGTCAATGTAAAAAGAGATTTTACTAGTTTTATTTTTATAAAATGACTGTGATGTTTATTTAAAAATGTTTTTTCGTTATTGCTTTATAAAAGAAAAAGAAAAAGTTTTAAATTTTACGTATTTTTAAATGTAAAAAAAATTGGGTCGTTACAATGATACTGCCTGTGTTTTGGTCTTCTGGCCCTATATCACAAGAGTTAGGAATTGTATACTGATTGTTTACCGCTTTATTAAAATATTGATAGAATAGGCAGATTGTAACACCTCGTGACCTTTTTTATATAAAATTTTTTTTTTCTTTAAAATCATTGCATAATAGAACACCAGAGTAATAAATAGCGAAAATCTTAATCATATAAAACATGCAGCGGAAGTCTCAGAGTAAACATACAGTGGAAATCTTTTACATTTAAATATCACAAACTAATTACTTAAATAAACACTTCGATAAATTTAAAACATTTATTTAAAGTCATAAAACATTTAAAAGCCTTTTAAAACATTTAAATACATTTACTTCATCTTTGTGAGCCATAACCATAGGTCAATGTAGCCAACAGCACAAACGTCCACACAACAATACTCCATCAGCTACGTTCTTTAACAGCTTTATCCATTCATCTGCTCCTTACCAGCACCAAAGGGACCTAACTATGAGTCTAACGCTCAGTACATGATATAAACGTAAAACATGAATTTCACATACAATTTCTATAGCATCGCGTAAGGTTTTCTGTTTTGTTTCTCTTTTACTGTTCATGTCTTTTATCATTATTTCATTTTTGCTTATATGTCGAGAGTATCAAATCAGACCATACAAACATTCGTTTACTATTTCTGTCTTTTACTATTTATATGTCAAGTGTATCAAACTAGACCATACAAACATCTGTGTCAGGCGTAACAAACCGGACCACAGTCGTTTATCTTTGGTTTCTGTGCCGGGCGTAACTAACCAGTCCACAGAAACAGCTATTTACGTATCTTACTGTTTCATTCTATTGTCTCATATTATTTCAGTCTTTTACTGTTTATGTGTCGGGCGTATCAAACTGGACCACACAAACATCTGTATCGAGAGTATCAAACCAGTCCATAGTTATTTTCTTATCTTAATTTCTGTGCCGGGCATAACAAACTGGTCGACAGTTGTTACTTATCTTTGGTTTCTGTGTCGGGCGTAACAAACCGGTCCACAGAAAAAACTATTTACGTTCACTGTGCCGGGCGTAATTAACTGGACCATAGTTGTTTATATATATTCCATTTTCGTGTACTTTATGATTTCAAGTCTTAACATTGTCATGCACATATAATTCTATCTAACGTGTTCGTTGATTGTATCCTTAAAATGTGATCTGTCCTAACTAAGGAACTAAACTTAATCTATAAACATGCAATTCAAAACAATCAATTAAAAAAGTATCAAATAAAACCCTAATTTCTCGTGATGTAAGTCCTTTCGGACAAAGCACATGCAGTAGGACGTACCTAAAGTACTTAGTTTTAATAGTTTAACACTTTAAGATTCTTCACAAAGAAACCTATCCATTATTAACACATATAGCTATTAATAATTAATCTCCAATAATAAAGTCTCATAGCTTCAACTAATGTGCTTATACTTCCAATAATAGATAACTTTCTATAATGCCCAAACTGTTAAATAACCTTATTTTCCAACAATCTCTTTATCCAACAATGACAACCCTTAATCCAATAATAATCTACCAATAACATGCTATCATTATTATCAAAATGCACCTTAATAATGACAAACAACAACCTTCATATAATATATAATCCTTAATAAAATGTGAGTGAAGGTAGGATTACCTTAATAACTACAAAGAATAACAACTGAGACCGTTTTCCAAAACTTCTAGCTTCACTTATCCTTTCTCCTACATAGTCGTTATTCACACTGCTTATTTCTCGCCTTCAGGACCCATGTAGGCCATCACAACCATGCAACATCTCATCCTCACAAGATTCCTCATTGTCTCTCTCTCGTTTAACCTTTTCTGAAAACAACCTCATAAACTCAAACTTACAAAAACATCAGAATACTCTCACTACCCTTTCACAAATCCATGTAACATAGGAGCATCACACCCATCATTCACAATTCCTCACAATGTTTCAGTAGAGTTTCCCCCGTGTCTTTACCTCTGTTCAATCCTCGTCCATTGCCCCTCCATTTATAGACCACGACATCGACTCCTCAGCATCCCACTGAAGATAGAAGGCCATGGGTTGGCAACCATTAATTTCCAGAAACCTTCCAATGACCAAATGCATTCAACTCCATCTTCAAAGTTTCCCAGACACGTTATTACTAACAGGCGATCCCTTAATATCCAAACGTATATATCGTCAATCTTCTCAGCTTCAGACACATTTAACCACGTCTCCTTCAATTCCTTGACGTTCAGACAACACAGACGATGTTTTCTTTCGTCTTCTCATCAGTTAAAACTCTTCAGATTACTCTTCATAAATGGTGGTCGATTACTTTTCCTTCAAGTCGATCGACCACTAATCAGTAAATCATCCACAAATTTCCTTTGTTCTTGAATTGCGGATGATCACGACGGATGATCTCCCACGCCGAATGTTTGCCATCATCGACCGCAATTCACTCCCTTCAGAAATTTGGTTTTATTCACGTTATTCCTTAACGTAATATGTATGAATTTCATTACTATTTCTGCTTTTATAAATAGAAATGATTTGATCACAATCAATCACACTTTTCAATACCCATCTTTAATTCCTACTTTTGTTTACATGTTGATCACACTAGTTGATCTCAATTAACCACCATGATCAACCACTCCTTCAATACCCATATTCAATACTCATATCTTTGTTTACAGGTTGATCACACCTGTTGATCTCAATCAACCACTCTTTTAAACATCATCCGCCACATCTTCTCCAAATATACATATTCTAAACAATATTATATATATATACATATACACACACCTATATTCTTAATAAATCACTCTTCCAAACAATTCAAACTGAGATTTCCAAATATGTTTCACTCGACTAATGTCTTAAATTATCCAAGTTAATTCTAATAAATTTCATATCTTTAACCTTATTATTAACTAGCTCACATCCCTTACAATATCCAAAAACGTCCAAATATATTTGTAACGACCCGGATTTCTTAACTGTTTCAAAAGTACGTTAACCTTACTAAAACAACAAGTTTCGGAGCAAAACTTCCTTTCAAGGAAAATCATTTCAGAAAGAGTTATCAGAGTGCAACAAAATCCGATCGTTACTAAAAACTCGTTTTTACCATTCATTAAACAGTGAAGAACTATTACTATAAAAGTTGCGGAAGCATAACTAAACGAGAAATCTACCTTTACGAAAAACGAGAAACTATGATTAATAGTTTAGCGGAAAACAAAATTGAAAACATAATTTAAGATCCAAGGTTTTGAGTTTCCAAATAAGGCCGACATAATATTCCAAATTTCAAGTAAAGGCAATAAAAGGGAAATTTTAACGTTCGTAAAAAGATAACCAATCGACGTTAGCCCTTACTAAGTTTCTTCTTCTTTCATTTCTTCGTGTCGTACTACTACTCTGTTGGCATCTCTATCAGACCTACCGCAGGCTCCTCCGGTATGACCTCTTCTTTAACTCCTAGCATGATCACCTTTTACCTACACTACAAGTAAGAACATGAGCTTTCGCCCAGTAAGGAGATGGGGGAAAACAATTTATGCATTTCTCTCTTTAATTCTTCTTGGAATGGGGGCCACCCAAACCAATTCTTTCGTTACGTTCTTTGGTTCTTGGTTCTCAACTCGTACTTCGAGCTGGAGATTGGGGGTTGCCCTGATCGGCTTCTAACCTCCTATGTGCGTACTAGTCTCTTTCTCGAGTTGGTATGGGTGTATCCTAGCAGCTAGGCTAGATCTAAACTACCCATCTATCCCAACTCCCTATTAGTTCCCTTTTTCTGGCGTATCCCGCCTTTTGGGTTCTTTCTCTTTCCAGCATATCCCGCCTTTAGAGTCCTTCCTCTTTCCGGCATATCCCGCCTTCGGAGTTTCCTCCATTCTGGCGTATCCCGCCATTAGGGTTTCTTCGGTGACAGACGTTTCCCGCCCGTCCCGAACATACTTGTTCTTAACGTTTTTCTTACTCATGCATGTGGGTACCGCCCCGAGGGGGTACCCCCTACTTGGTTTCTATTAACATGATGCATCCTAGCAAATTAAGTAACACATATATCGGAAGCAATGACAATACTTTAGGGAATCTATCATAAGCAATGAACAAACAAATACTCGCACATGCTTCTCATGATAAAGTAATAACAGTACTCAACTATGAAACGGAAACTAATCATACTAGTAACGCTCAATAAAACAAGATCATAACATACTTATGCATAATGGAAACAACGACGATATAGAGTAAATGAACTAATGTCCACTTAGAAATACAAACATGCTTGTAAATCCAAAGAAACAACGGCTAACACATATTGAATTTAACATGGCAACGACATGCCTTTAATCTACTAGTAGCAGAAGACGTGAGTATCGAAATGTGTTTCTAGTCAACCATTCAGCAGAAAATACGTTTAACAATTCTTGCTTTCAATCGAACATAGCAATAGAAGAAACCAACCACTAAACATGCTTTCGATAATAAGGAAAAAGACAGCAGCGAAATGAACATTTATACGTGCGTTAGATCTGTTAATTCAGCAGCATTTCTTTGTAAAAACGAACGATTAAACATTTTTTTGATATGCTTCTCATTAATTGGAAGGAAACAACACTAAGCTCATACAAAACTTGCTTCCATATGCTTCTTAATGATTGAAAAGAAACGGCAGTAACTAAGACTAAATATGCTTAAATATGCTTCTCAATAACTGGACGGAAACAACAATAATCTAATACAAAACATGCTTTCCATACGAATATAATAGCAGCTGATCTAAGTTCACAATGAAGTAAATCTCATGCAAGACATTATGAAGCACAGAGAACTGAACCATTAACACAGGTGATAAACTAGTGTTCTTACACAATCATCCGTTCCTTTCATTTCTACTCATACTTCATTCATGATTCTAACTGCATCATTCTCACCTTCAGTAGCGTAAGCAAGCATTAACTCAAGATTTACTGTAGGAAAAAACTACTAAGAAACTCATTCATCAGCTAAATAGTACATTCTCACCTTCAGTAACGTAAGCAAGCATTAACTAAAGATTTACTGCATGAAATAACTAGTAAGAACTCATTCATCAGCTAAATAGTAGAAGCAGTAAGAAAAGTTGCAGGAAATTTGACAGAGCTTATCTGTAAAAGCCGTGAAATTTTTAAATAAGAAATTTCACGTGTAAATTTTTCGCGTTGAAAATCGGTCATGGGGTTGAAGAAGTTAACCGAATTGTCATGTAGCGGCCACGTATGCAAATTTGGTCAATTGGTTAAAGTCAGTGACATTAAAATTTCCAGAACGAAAATCCGATTAAGGAACGAAGTTGGACAGTCAAATTGGAACTATAACATCGTTGATGATGTTATGATTAAATATGGAGACTATATATAAAGGAGTATGTTTGTGATTTGTGTATGTACATTTAATTATTTTAATGGAAAAGAAATTTGAAAAATTATTGGATAAAGGAAATAAGTGAGTGGAATAAGTGAAACAGGGGTATGAAGAGTTGAAAAATGAAGAGGGAGAATTAGGGGGGAAAAATCCCGCCAAAATTTTTGCAACAGTAAAGTACAAGGTTTAGGTTAAAAAAAAATATAAATAAAAAAATAAAAATAAATAAAACTTAAATCTGGAGAAGAGGAAACCTTTTCCCCCCTATTTGCGTCGGCCGAGAGAGAAGTCGAGAGGGAGAAGAGAGACGTTGGCGACCAACGAACCTGCGAACTCGACGGACTGCAGCGACGCGATGATGTCCGGCCAGCGAGCTCTGTGCAGAGGTGACCGGGGAGCTCCAAGCGGCGGCGTGCGGTGAGCGACCTTCTCGAACACTCCCGAGCTGCGAACGGCGACGACGCGGCGACGGTCGCTCGCGGGAGAACGGAACCGCGACTGAAAAACGGCGTTTCAGCTGCAACGAGCGAACACCGAGAGCGTCGATCTCGGATCTGTGATGGGAACTCCGAGGCCGAACTCGTTTTCCGATTCCGACGACGAACGGACTCCGATCTGTTCAGTGGTGAACGAATCAAAGGATTCCAGAGAGACAACTCCGGCGACAGCAGCTCCGAATCCGATTCCGGCGAGTAAACAGAATACGATTCTGTTCTGTTCCATTGGGTGAGCGATTTTCATTAAGCCTTTGACTTAATAATGGGTTTTAGAATTTGTTTCTGTTTTGGTTGTTGGAAATTTTGGTGAAGGCCGTGGATGTATAGATTGCTACTGTCTGATTTCTGTTTTTGGATAAGTAGTGCAGTGTTATTTTGGTCTGTTGAGTGTGGATGTATAGTTGAATTCTTACTTCGGTAATGGAAATCAATTTGGACCTGTTTTGTTGTTGGATTGAGTGATTTCTGCACACTAGTTATTTTCATGAGATAATATCAAAGAGAAATGTCACTATCTGAATTTAATTGTGTTAAAGTTTCTGGAACTTGGCATTCTGTTGATTAATATCCAACTCAGTTCGTTGCTACTTCTTGAGATTAGAGATTTGTGCTTGGCTTGCTAAAATTAATTTTTATGATCATGGATAAATTCAAAGGACTTGCTCTAAGGATATGTGCTCTCTGTTTTATTGTTGGGTGTGATTATTTAAACTTAAAGTTTCAATAATGGATTTAAGAGGTGTTGTTGTTGATTAGATTCGTCGTTTGTGAACTTGAAGATTCTAGCTTTGTTTGTTTGCTATATTGAATAATGGATATCAATTGTAGTTGGAGATAAATATTGATGATGTTGTTGTTGTTGCAACAATGCATTGGGTTGAGTTCTATTATAGTTATTCATGTGATAGAGGTGATCTTATTTAAGTTTGAGAGATATTCTATAACATTGTTAACTGTTCAAGTGTTGCACAATATGTTGGGGATTAAGTGTTGTTTGGATGGTCATCCATTTATTTACCAAAGGATAAAGTTGGGGATTTTTAGATGGGTCGTTTACACGTCAGTTGAGTTCCTATTTTTGGTGTAGGATCCTCTCGTTTATTTCTTGGGATTTATTTATGAGGATTCCCATGTTTTATACCCTTGCCAGGCTTGGATGATTTCAACAAGTGTGATACGATTCTTGCGTAATTGGTTGCTTCGGTCGGTAAGGCAGACCGTCATTGAGGTAGGGATTTGTATACCTCTTGCGTTATATTGCATCGTATCTCGTTTTCAAAATAATTATTTTATGGAATACCACACTTAAAAAAATGACGGGGACTGTTCGACAGCGCGTCAGTTTTTATTAGTAGTATATTTTCTCACATTTAATTTCGTACATGGTTTGAAACTTATTGTGCATATGTTGCGGGATGGATTCTCTATCCCCTTTGATACCTTCTGCTGCGTGAAGGTTGATTGTTTGACGTGCGAAAATATAGGTAGGACATTGGTGACGTGTCCTCAGGTTGAAACTCTTGAAAGTCGTAAATCTCGTATGGGAGAGTGATGACGTCTCCTTGGGTTGCAAGCCCCTAAACCTGGCCAGGGTTTTTGTCCCACAGATCAGACGGTTGTCATTAGCTAAGACTTAGTTAACCTAAGTACCAATTCCATTTGACGGGTGGACGACCGAGTTTACTCATCGACAACCCTCGTTCATTCGGAGCCTCTAGGTATCTTAGTTGTTAAATAAGCCTACATATAGCGAGCAACTGTATCCGTTCTATTTTATCGTACGGGTTGTCACTGCAGAGTACTCGCCATTTTATTTGAAACCCTTATATTAGCTGTACCGACGCAGAGATTCTAGCGGGCAACCCGGGTGACATGTTAGATCTACGGACCATCGTCATTTATCCTTCCTCCTGCCTCATAAGGTGTTGACGTCGACGGGTGACCACTTCTTCTTTACTGAGTGGCGGGTGAGTCCTTGAGTGACCACCCCTTTTCACTGATGACGTTTTCAATTGGAAAACGATGATGGCCTATTTTACGAGGTATAGCTATCTATGTATATAGCTAGTTTTGATCAAAGCCTCATCGATGGCCTTTGGGCCGGTTTGATAAAATAATAAAGAGTTTGAAGCGATTTAAAACTCCATGTACGGTAGAATGAAACATAACCTTGATTTCGAAAATATAGAAAAACCAGTTTTGCATGAGGTGCACTTAATATAGCTATACTTTACTGAGTTAGTCACTCATCTCAAACGACTCCTCCCCCAAAACTTCAAGTAAAGGCAAGAGCAGCTGAGGATTAGGAGCTGAAGTGTTGTGTTATTTACATTTGAGCTGTTTAACGTTACTTGGTGAGGATATTTACATTTGGTCTGTAAACTTTAAACACAGTTTGTTTTGGATTTGTTGCACAGTACTTGGATTTCATTTTAATTTATGCACCGTTATTTTCTCGTGATCTTTACTCGGACCTAGGCCTATATCACTTTGGGCCGAATTAAATATTTGTAAGTCTTGCGCTAAAACACACGCCTTGGGCTGGGTGATCGGGTTTTCTACGAGGATCAGGTCGCCTGACCCGGCGGTTCTGTTAGGCCCGTCTCCGAGTCGTGACATTATCCAAGAAGATTCACAGATTCTAACTACGACATCTACTTGAACACACCACACACGCGCGTTTTAATTGGGTGTAGGGCCTCCAAATGGCCAAGACTACACCATCTCCTTACCCTTGAAGTCGAGTCTCCACGTGGACAGTAGTGCTCCTTTGCCTCCCTATTCCAGCAGAGTCTCCCCCAGCAGAAAAACGAAGGAGAAGAAGGTGGAGGAGGGTTAGATTAAGTAGAGACTCTCCTAGGGGACACTCACAAGCGTGGCAGGGGACCATCCCTAGCTGGTCGGGGTTTTGGGGGACGATTTGGTGTCGGGGAGCTACAATCTCATTGGTCCATCGTCGTTTTCTTCTAATTTTAAAGTTATCATGTCGCTAATCTGCTACGATTTGGCCGGGTGCAGACGTCATACTCCCATCCGCAGTCGTCCGCAAGACCAATTTCCACAAGCAAAATCTGAGTCTTCGGACTGAAACTGGCGTCCCAACCTTTGTATGTATCGTCCGCAGTCTAGGTTCAGATGCCATCCCCCATCCGTATCGTCCGCATGCAGCGTCCGAAAGTGTCCAAGAATTGGACAGATTCAAATCGGACGACGCTTTCTCATGTCCGCAGGCGTCCGCAGGTCCTAAAGACTCCAGACTTAAACAGATTCGTTGCGGACGCGTCCAGCCCCGTTCACACCATCCTCGTCCAACGTCTACAACTCCTCAACACAACGAGGTTAGGACGCCGGGTGCGTCTCGAGTCGTCCCCAAGTCTGGGCGACATTCCAGACGTGTTGCGGACGACACCTTGCGTCCGCAATACCGTCCGCAGGCGTCCTAATGGTTGGAAATCCATTCCCTTTGCGTTTTCCATCTAAGTCTTTGCCCGAATTTAATTTCCAAGAAGTCATAAGTCACAACTTAATGCCCATAAAAACAATGTATTATATATATCAGGCCAATTTTACTTCCAAATTTTTTAATTACATCGTTTATCAAGAAAATTTAGGATCGGGTTGTTACAATATTTCCTCTTACTACCTCCACTGACGATTAATCCAATTGATATCACCCAATATAACTTTAAGTATCTCCAATTGACTTCAATCTTTCTCATAATCTAAATACAAATATAACGGGGTATCATAGTTCACTTATCTCAAATGTATTTCTCTTGACCAATATTTTTATTTGTCCAACTCAGCTTCTATCATCCCAAAATTATCACTTAATCTATGCCTTCAGCTTAACGAAGATTTGGGATATTACATAGATATTGAGTATGTTTTGCAAATTATACTGTTGCTTACTAGGTGTTTATTAGAATTAGGTTCGTTTAATGATATGTTTCATAGATGAGCATGTTTAGAGATTATTAGAATGATATGATAGAACTGTATGTATTCACGAGAATCATGGTTTAAAATGCTACGAAAATGGTTTTTCATGCATGATTTTGAAAAGAAAATAGATATCATGAGAAAGACAAAAGTAAATGAATAAAATGAATAAATGGTAAAAGAGTCTTGTGGGTCGGAGTGGCATGTGTGGCCTGGTTTCCCCAAGACGTGACAATTGATGATATAAGATGTGAGCTGTTAGTTGGTCCTCGGTCGACGTCGAGGCTGGCCAGTGCAATAGTGTATGTGAGGTCGTTTAAGCGTTGATGCACATGGCCGTTAGTGTGCTACGATCGATGTCATAGTCGATTGTTGTGTGTTGATGCATACAACTACTAGCAGAGCTTTCTGTCGATGCCAGAGCTATTTATACCGAGGTGTGGGGTCACTTTATATTGATATATACAGTAGCTGACATGCGGGTCAATTGTTGTCGAGCCCTTATCATATAGCAATTCATTGATGTCGGAACGGGGTGCATTGATGTGCACAGTTATGATGGTTTGCTTATTAATGTTGGAACCAGGTGTATTGATGTACACGGAGACTGAAAAAGAAAAGGAAAAGAAATATGAAATGAAAACGAAAAAAGAAAAGATAAAGAAAAGGAAAAAAGAAACAAAAACAGAAAACGAAAAATGATTTCAAAAATGCATAGCATGTTTACTTTTATTTTACATCCCTTACTAAGCCTTAGGCTCATTAGTTAAGTCTTGTTGATGTAGGTATATGTACAAGAACAGATTTGGAGCAATTGATGAAGGATTTACATGCACGGATCTTGTGTCTGGTTGGGCTCAAAGAATTTAAATGGAAACAAATTGTAAAAGGTTTTGAAATATAATTAATTTATATTCTTAAATGTTTTGTTTAATTAATAAGTCTTGTATTTTCTAAAAGGCAATTATCATTTTAATAATGCAAGGTATTAATTATAAACAAAAAGTACTTTATTTATTTCTGTTGCAATTGATATAAATCTTTCGATGTTTAATGACCGGGTTTTATAAAGAAAAAATCTTTCGATATTTTTATAAAAAGAAAAGTTTTAAATTTTACACGATTTTAAAGTAAATAAAAATCGGATCGTTACAGCGTCCTCGACTGAAAACCAAAAATGCAATCTGTAATGGATTTCGGTCGAACACCTTGACCGCGATCTCCAGTCGGCTGAAAACTAAAATGCAATCTAGAATGCATTTCGGTCAAGATACTTAACCGCAGTCTCGACTGTCATTCGACCGAAAACCAAAAATGCAATCTGTAATGCATTTTAGTCGAACCCCTTGACTGCGACCTTAACCTCCAGTGGGCCGAAAACCAAAAATGCAATCTAGAATGCATTTTGATAGAGATATTCGACTGCTGCCTTGACCTAAAATGCACAAAGTAATCTATAATGCATTTTGGTCAAAAGACTTGACCGCAGTCTCGACTGTCATTCGATCGAAAATAAAAAATGCAATATGTAATTCATTTCTGTCGAATTGCTTGACCGCAACCCCGACCTCCCATCGGTCGAAACCCAAAAATGCACTTTTCTCAACAATTTACACTTTAATAATTCTAATAATATTTTTACCCTCATTTCCATTGCATCAAATATATTTATGAAACGTATTTTTTTTATAAGAATATTTGTTCATTCCATAAAATATTTTACATAGTGCATGGATGATTTATCAGAGCATTACAAGATGTGCTTGGACATATGGAATTAGATGACGCATTGTTAGGACTCAATAAAATGCCACGTCCTGGAGTGAAAAGGGGAAAATTTGAAAGGATCAAAAATCCTATCTCCAATATGTCTGCATTTTTCAAATCATATTTTGCAAGACTTTTAGAAAGCGAAAACTTTCGTTGAATTATGGTTAAAGTTTGAGGAATTGTATATGAAGACAACTCTAACTAACAAATTGCATTTGAAGTAATAACTTTTTTCTCACCAGTTGATGAAAAGAGCTTCTATTATAGAGCACTTGACCACATTCAATGAGATAATTTTAGATTTGGAGACTATGAGATAGAAGTACGATGAGAAAAATCTAGGGTTAATTCTATTTTTGCTCGTTGCTTGCTTTATATTGTACTTTCAGAGATACAATTATATGCAGTAAAGAAAGTCTAACTTTAGAAGAAGCTTATGGTGGTTTGTTATCAAATGAGAAGATGAAGCAGATTGTTATTGGGTTTGATTATCGAGGAGAGGGACTTGTCATTTGGGATAGAACAAGAGAGTCAAACAACAAAGGCAGTGATGATGTTCACAGTTCGAATAGTAGATCAAAGTTAAGGAGCCGTGATAGAACCTATTATTTCTATTAGAAGAAAAGCTACATTAAATCTGAGTGCCGTAAATTGCAAAATGAAATTAAAAGTGTTGTTGAGAAAGGAAAGCAACTGATGACATCTGGTGAGGCTGGCATTGCATAAGAAGACCATAATAATGGATATCTTCTAATTCAGTCGCATGGAAACTCAAAGCCAAACAATGATTGAATTTTAGATTTAGTTTGTTCATTTCATGTGTTTCAACTGGGAGTGGTTTTTGACATACGAGATCCTTTTAGAAGGTATTGTGATGATGGGTAATAACATACCCAGTAAGGTAGCTGATATTGGTATTGTTATAATCAAAATGTTTGATGGAGTTGTCAGAACACTATGTGCGACATGTTTTTGATTTGATGAAGAATCTGATCTCATTGAGTACTTTGGATTCAAAATGGTACAAGTTCAACGTTCTAGATGAAGTTGTGAATAACAGTAGGGGTGCTCTCGTTGTATTAAAGGGACACAGAAGGTCTGCAAATTTGTTTGTGTAGCATGGTTCTATAATAATGAGTAACAAAGATGGTAAGTTTGTAAATTCATCTTCTAAAGAATGGTTTGAGAAGACTTATTAGAAGACAGATTCTCAAGTGAAGTTTAAGTTGAGATCTGAATATACATTAGAGCCGATACGTCAGTTTATTACAGATATTCAGTGTAATACCCCAAAAATAAGTTGATATAATTATGGATGATTTTTGGAAATTAAGTGTGGGTTATTTTGATTTGGGAATAAATTAAAAAGAGGATAAATTAGATAAAGAAATGAATGAGTTAAATTGAAATTAAGGTGAGTAAAAGAAATTAAAATAAAATGAAATAATTAATTAAATGAAGGGAATGTTAATTAATTGAAAGAAGAATTAAAATAAGAGAAGGAGGTGTGGATTAAACCGGGTTGCCTAAACCGGTCCGGTTTTTGAAAAGAAGAAATAAAATGTGGCCTGCGGGCATTTAGAGAGAAGGAAGATTAAAAGGTGAAGAAAAGATGCAGAAATCTCGGGAGAAGGGCTCGGAAGAAGGCTCGGGCGACAGGGGAGGCGTTTTCCGTGGAGAAATCTCTTTCACGAAGTTGGAATTCGGTGAGCAGGCGTTCGGACGGTGGGTCTTGTTCGGGCGTGAACGGGCTGTCGTCGTCTGGCTGGCCTGACTGTGGAGCTAGGGCTCGGAATGGCTGAAGCTACGGGATGATTAGAGCGAAGCTCCTACGAGCTTGATTTGTCGCGACTTCTATCGGGGATTTTGGTGACGAAGGCTTCACGGACGTAGTGGTAGAGCTTTCTCCGGCACCAGCGTGAGGTAAGTCTTCTGTACATTGGCTTCTCGACCTCTATTGCCGAGTGCTGTGGATTTTGTGAGTGTTATTTCGAGTGTCGATTTCTACTCTGTTATGTAATTCTCCTCTGTTGTGTTCGGTTCTGGTGATGGACATTGCCGTGGAGTGGGTGCTTCCGTGGCGTGAGTGCAGTGTTGATGAGGGGATAGTGACGGAGCTGTGAGTTCTCTGGCGATTTGGCAGCGGACGTTACTTCCCCCGGATGCCCTATTGGTAAGGATTTTCTTCTCTGCTGCTTATGGATTTGGTTTATGTTGCTGGGTAACGGGTATGATAATCTGTCGTTTGATTCTTTGCTTTGTTGGGCTAATGGTCACGGTTGGATTATGTGTTGTTGGTATTGTTTGATGATTTTTCTACTGCCTTTCTATTTGGATAAAAGGATAAAGAAATGCGTTCTGGTGGTTTTAGAATTTGTTTCTGGTTGCTTGCTGCGATGTGTTGGTTGTGGAGTGATATTATGGAATTGGTTACTGCTTGAATGGATGATGCTTTGTTGATTGACGACTCTTGCTCCTGTTGGTTACTGTTTTAGTAAATGTGAAGAATATTAATGGGTTGGACTATGAGATGCCTTAAATGATGAAATAATGATACTGGGTTAGCTTGAGATTGTTTATGTTTAGACAGCATGTGCTTGACTCTGCTATTGTTATTTTGTTCTGGGTTCTAAAACTATTAAGTGAAGTTGGAGTTCTATTATGAAAATTATTGTGTCTGGGTCATGAAATGTAGAAATGAGGTTAATAGTCTGTAATTATTAAAGATGGTTTATTTAATAATTGTGAAGGTACTAAAAGGGAATAAAAGATAACGATTAAGTGTTGAACGCTTTGAGAAAACGAGGTAAGTGATACGTGTGTGCTTTGGTCTTCGGGCCCTACATTGCAAGAATAAGATATCTACGTTTCATTATTTACTGTTTTGATATATATTGAGCATGTCTATAGTTTTATGATAATGCCTACAATTTTATTAAGCATGTTATAGCACGTTTATTGTATTATCACATCTCTACTGTTTTTACAGCATGTTCCATGAATTGTATGTTGGTTGCGCTATTAGATTCATTTATTATATGTTAGAAATTGTATGCATTCACGAGCATCATTCGTCACGATTTTCAAAAGAATACGAAAATGATTTTTATGCACGGTTTTGAAAAGGAAAACAATAACGGAAATAAAATACGAATAAACGTAAAGAAAATAAGAAAAATAAGAGTAAAGAGAAATGTGTAAAGAATATGAAAGGGGTTTGAGTCAGCCTTAGTTCACTATTCATTCCTGAAACGTTAACAAAAAAGAAAAACGGTTCCTCATGATGGCCGAAGTTCACCATCATGATTCCATTTGCGATATAAGTTCACCATGATGGCCGGAGTTCACCATTATGATGAAAAGAAAAAAAAAGAAATGAAAAGAATATGAAAAGAGAAACGAATACTGGAACGGAAACGGAAATAGAAACAGTACGAGCACAAATACCGAAACGAAAACGGGAACAAAAATAGAAATGAAAACAAAAATGAAAATAGAAACGAGTTTCCAGAAATGGAAACGGATACGGATACAGATATGGATACAGATGCATATACGGAAAGAGACACGGGAACAAATTCGAAAACACGTACGATCACGGATACCAAAATAGATACAAAAATAGGAACAAAAACAGAAACAGAAAGAAAGTATGTAAGAGCGAAATGAAAAAGATAAAAGAAAGAAAAAGAAAAGAGAAACTGTATACTGTTTTAAATGGCACAACATATGTATCTAGCATATGAGGCCCTATCACTTACTGAGCGTTAGGCTCATAGCTTGGTCTTGCGATGTAGGTACAAGCACAAGAGAAAATGATGAAAAGATTAAAGAGTAGTTAACGAAGGATTTGCGTGAGCAAGACTTGTGGCTGGCTAGGCTAAGGGATTAAAGAGAAGAAAGTTTTGTAAATGTAAAGTAACACTTTATTATTGTATTGTAAAAATGAATGACTAGTTTATGTTTCCGTTATAAAATGTTTTTATGCTTCTTCTATTAATTAAGAAAAATGATTTTGTAAATGAAGTTTTTCACTATTAATAACGATTTAAGTAACGAGTTTTAAATAAATGTTTTTAATGGTCAGGTTTTAAGAAAAGAACTCTGACTTCAAATTAAAAGGTTTTAATAAAGATTTCAATCCTTTTTAAAAAGTTGTAAATTTCACACATTTTTAAAAGGCAATAAAAACTAGGTCGCTACATTTAGGGTAATGCAGCCACCACAACATAATCAGTTTCAGTTTCGTGTCAGATATTATCATCAAAGACATAACCAAGAGGAATGGTAATGCTCCATGCCCATATAGTGAAACTACTTCAGTGGTCAACTATGGAGTTAGCCCTACAGGGGCCCTTGTAGGAGATGAAGTTATATTTTTGTTGGAGTTTTGTAGATCTGTAACTTGTATCAAAATTTCTTTGAAAATGAAAATTGTCAAAGTTTAGTGTCCTAGATTTGCTTTGGCGTTGTCACGACCTGGAGGCAGCCCTAACATAATCGACAAGTCAAGTGACCTGATCTTCAAAGAAAACTCAATTGCCCAGCCCAAGGCTAGTGTTAGAGATCGAACGATAACCAGAAAAAGAAAATACCATGTGGGACACCAGATTTACGTGGAAAAAACCTTTCGGGAAAAAACAACGAGCAGAGGAATAATCTGTTATGAAGATCGAAATACAATTGCGAGTTTTGCGACTATAGCTTACATCAATTTATAGAGAAAACAAAACCCTAAATGAGATTTATAATGCTGGCCCATCGGCCTGACCCAATAGAATTCGGGTTACACTGAAATCTAATAGCTAGATTACTAGCGGGAGACTTTTTATAATTTAGCGTGGCCCAAAAGTTATGAGCATAAGTCTGTATAGTGATCACGAGAATAAAAGGTGCATAAAGTAAACAATCGAAAGTATGATATAACAAATCCATCCAACAGTTATAGTTATACAAACCAAAGGATTTAATAATAAGTGTTCTATGACTTCAAACTATTTTAAGTTAATGTTTTACTTGTGTTTAAACTATTGGTTTGTGTTATTTAAATGAAAAGGATTTCCGCTGTATGTTTACTATAAGACTTTCATTGTATGATTGTTACTCTGGTTTTCCATCATGCAAATGATTTAAAGAAAAGAAAATTTTTATACGAAAAATGTTACAGGATGTTACAAATGATGAAAAATGTACCCAATAATGTGGAAAATAATGTACCTGTGTTGGAAGGAATGAACCTACTGTTCAGGAGAATATTGACGAACCTACTGACCAGGAAATTAATGGACCTGCTAGTCAAGGAGTTGAAGATAATCAGACTGTGTAAGGAGACACAATAAGTCACTTGACTGGTATGGTGGAGCGTCAATTTCACTATATTGAACATCTTAGAGAAAGGGAGGAGAATGAAAATCTTCGCCCATTGATAGCACATGAGGAAGCCAGATGGGAAAAGTTTAGACGATTAAAGCCACCAAACCTTGATGAGAAAGTATCGAATCCATCCCTGGCTGAAGAATGAGTTAGATCCCTTGAAGACATATTCGAGTATATAAGAATTAACAAAGCGGAGAAGGTTTCATGCACTGCCTACCTTATTCACGATGCGCGATATTAGTAGGACACTTTTAAGACAGCTCAAGAGAAATGAATTGGATACAATTTAAAGAGATTTTTTTCGATAAGTATTTCAACCGAATGGTTAGGACTTAGAAGTTGGTTAAGTTTGTGAGTCTACGCCAGACTACATCAGTTGCTGAGTACATAAGGAAGTTCGAGGCTCTTTCCCGATTTACAAATCATTTAGTGGCTACCAATGATCTTAAGGTTTATCAGTACGTTCAAGGACTAAAGGCTGAGATATATCGGGGAATAAAGATATATGGTACTGAGGATGCACCATACTTTAAAATTGTAACAAAAGCTTGGAAATCGAGAAGACTGAAATGCAAGTTATTAGGCAAAGAGAAATGGAACAAAAGCTGAAGAAGAATAATCAAATTCAAACACCCATGGATGAGCAAATAATTGAAAAAGGAGCGAAGCGGACATTTGACAATGAAGATAAATCTGTGAATGATAAGCGTGTGCAGAACAAAATAGATGCAGCTTTGGTTGGAAATTTTCATGTTGGACCGTGTCCAAGGTGTAAAAAAAAGCATTATAGTGAATGTAGAGTTGGTACTAGATTGTGCTTTAAGTGTGGGAAATATGGACATTGGGTTAAGAATTGTCCGTTGTTGGTCAAGGAACAAGGAATGGTAGAACCATAGGTATTTTCATTGTATGGAGTTTAAGAAGATGAACAGTCTACGTCTAGGCTAGGTATTATGCGATTCATTAAGAATTTAAATTTTGTTATATGTGTTCGTTTGGTATTTATCTTAACATATGTGTTAGGTATGGTAACAATAATATGAAAGAATACCAGTAGAATACGTTTTAGATAGGAATAGGTACCTTAGACTAGACAAATTTTGAGGACAAAATTTATATAACATGGGAGTATTGTAATATCTTGAAATTTTGTTATGCTAAGCATACGACTCAAGTGATAATTTTGGGGAAGAGAGTAGCTGAGTTGGACAAGTAAAGATATTGATTAAGAGAAATGTATTTGAAATAAGTGAATTATGATACCCCGTTATGTTCATAGTTAGATTGGATGATATCAACTGGATTGATAGTCAATTAGATTAGTAAAAGAAGATATATTTAGATATTGTAAGGATTAAGAGCTTAAGAATAATAAGGTTGAAGATATAGGATTTATAGTATTAGGGCATATTAGATTTAGTAAGGAATAATGTGAAGAAAGAATGGTGGAACATATACTATAAGTTGGTAGATGATATGGATGTTCAAATATATATATATATTGAGAATCAAACACGAAATGGAAAAAGAAAATTGCGGAAGCAGGGACACCAAGATTTACGTGGAAAACCCTAATGGGAAAAAACTACGGGCAGAGGAGAAATCACTAATTGGAATCAAGGTACAACAAGTTTTACGGCTCAAGCATCAATATATAGAGAAAATAAATAACCTTAATATTGGATATGGGTCCAACCCGGCCCAACTAAAATTCGGGTCACTTTGAATTTTAGGGCGGTTGGATCTGCCGCTGAGTTATGGTTCAGATTGGAGCAGTTGTGTATGAAGAAAACCCTGACTAGCAAGTTCCAACAAGTTGCTTCATGTTTTCCTTTGATAACAAAGAACCATAAACCTCTTCCAGAGTTAGACAGTCCCTACTGTACAAAATTGTATCTCTGAAAGTACCATATGAAGCAGGCAAAGAGCATAACAGAATCAATGCCAAATCCTCCTCATCGTACTTGCATTCCATAGTCTCCAAATTTGAAACTAACTCCGTGAATGCAGTCGAGTGCTCTGTAATAAAGGCTCCTTCCAATAACTGATGAGAATAAAGTCGTTGCTTCAAATGTAACTTGCTAGTCAGGGTTTTCTTCATACACAACTGCTCCATTCTGAACCATAACTCAGCGGCATTATACATAATCTGGTGAATTAAACAACAAAAATCAATTTGGAATCGGCGGTCATTTAGGGCGGTTACGAGGTGTCGATCGACCAGTGTGAAAATGGACAGTTTTTTGAAGGATGGATGGCAGTCGGTCGCCATGGAGAAGAACGACCAGCGTGATCGTTCGCCATTTATGAAGGTTGTATGGAAGTGTAAACTAATGTTGAAGAGGAAAGGTTTCGTCGTATGAAGCGTCTGGACGTCAAAGGGTTGGAGGATATTGATGAGTTGCCACTCTTGGTGTAACATCCCGTAACTTTTTTCGTATAAAAATTTTCTTTTCTTTAAATCATTTGCCTGATGGAAAACCAGAGTAACAAACATATAACGAAAGTCTCAGAGTAAACATACAGCAGAATTCTTTTACATTTAAATACCACAAGTAAAACATTAACTTAAACAGTTTGAAGTCATAAAACACTTAAAAGCTTTAAAAATATTTAAATACATTTATTTCATTTCCGTGAGCTATAACCCAAGGTTAATGTCACTAACAGCACAAATGCCCAACCCGGCAATACTCCATTAGCTACATTCTTTGACAGCTTTATCCAATCATCGGTTCCTTACTTACATCAATGAGACCTATCTATAAGCCTAAGGCTCAATAAGCGGTATAAACGTAAAACATAAAATATACATATAACTTTTATAACATCATATACATTTTTCAGTTTTGCTTATCTGTTGTTGTTCATGTCTTTTACTATTATTTATTTTGTTTTTATGCGGGGTTATCCAACAGGACCATAAAAACCATTATTTATTGTTTCTGTCTTTTACTGTTACTTAATTTGTTTATGTCCTGGGCGTATCCAACCGGCCCACACAAACATCCGTTTACTTATCTTGATTTCTGTCCCGGGCGTATCTAATTGGATCATAGCTATTTACTTATCTTTGGTTTCTATGCCGGACGTAACCAACCAGACCACAAAAACAACTATTTACGTTCATTTTCATTTTCGTATACTTTGATTTCTGTTCTGGGAGTAACCAACTGGACCACAGTTATTTACGTATATTCTATTTTCGTGTACTTTAAGATTTCAAGTCTTAATTTTGTTGTGCACATACAATCTTATCTAACATGTTCCTTAATCGTATCCTTAATACGTGATCCATCTTATTTGAGGAACTGAACTTAACTCTCATAAACATACAATTCATAACAAGCAATTAAATAAACAATAAACACCCCCCAATTTCCTAATCTTTCGGACAAAACACGTGTAATACTACTTACGTGAAGTCCTTAGCTTTAAAGAGTTTGACACTTAGAATTATCCTTCTTCACACAACCTATTTACCAATCATAATAGTTTAACAAACTTAGCTTAAATGGAATAATCATTAATCCTAACTTGACAGATAAATTTCCTAGTAGTGTATAGCTCCTCTTTTATGTCAAACATAATAATTTCTTTACCCTCTCTATCTTGATATGGAGTTCCAACCCTATCTTTCAACTAACATACATAATACGTCTAATTAATCTATCCAGAGTCTAACCAAACCCATTAACAGTCAAAGCCGCATATAATCATGCAAACCCACATCCTTAAGGTAAGCAATACAATATTCATTAATAAGTTTAATTCATTAGTTCATGCTGATAGCAATTCATCCTATATACTTCACATGCATTAACCAACTTAAAAAAACCAAGCATGCATAGTGTCTTTCCCAAAACATTAATTGTCTATTAACCATAAACTAACCTAGCAAGGTACCCAAATATAGCTCACGGAAATGAAATAAATGTATTTAAATATTTTTAAAGCTTTTAAGTGTTTTATGACTTCAAACTGTTTAAGTTAATGTTTTACTTGTGGTATTTAAATGTAAAAGAATTCTGCTGTATGTTTACTCTGAGACTTTCGTTATATGTTTGTTACTCTGGTTTTCCATCAGGCAAATGATTTAAAGAAAAGAAAATTTTTATACGAAAAAAGTTACGGGATGTTACACCAAGAGTGGCAACTCATCAATATCCAGCAACCCTTCGACATCCAGATGCTTCATACGACGAAACATTTCCTCTTCAACATTAGTTTACACTTCCAGAAAACCTTCATAAATGGCAGACGATCACACTAGTCGTTCTTCTCCATGGTGATCGATCGCCATCCATCATTCAGAAAACTGTCCAATTTTACGCCGGTTGATCGACACCTCGCCGATCGACCGTCTTGAACGACCGCTGATTCCAAACTCATTTGGGTTGTTTAACTCACCATATTATGTATAAATACACATATATACGTCCAATTTATTCTACTAATGACCTCATTCACAATTTATATTCTTATAACTTCATTGTTAACTACTAATATTACTGCTCTTAACCCTAGCTATCATCTACTAAATCTCCAATTTATTCTTGTATCATATAAACAAACCTTATAACCAATACCAACATTCACTAAATCCATATATATTTGAACATCCATATCATCTACTAATTTATAGTATAAGTTCCACCATTCCGGTTGGTTACGCCCCACATAGAAATCGAAGATAAGTAAACAAATGTTTGTATGGTCCAGTTTGATATAGACGGCACATAAGCAGATGGAATTTCAGTAAAAGACAGAAACAATAAACAGATGTTTGTGTGGTTCGATTGAATACACCCGACACAAACAGATTAAATAACAAGTAAAAGACATGAATAGTAACAGAGAAACAAAACAAAAAATCGTATAGGATATTATAGAAATTGTATGTGTATTTCACGTTTTACGTTTATACCACTTACTGAGCTTTAGGCTCATAGTTAGGTCTTATTGATATAGGTAAGTAGCTGATAATTGGATAAAGCTGTTAAAGGACGTAATTGATAAAGTATTGTCAGGTTGGGCGTTTGTGCTGTTGGCGACATTGACCTTAGATTATGGCTCACAGAAATGAAATAAATGTATTAAATGTTTTAAAAGCTTATACGTGTTTTATGACTTCAAAATGTTTTAAATTAATGTTTTATTTGTGTTTAGACTATTGGTTTGTGGTATTTAAATGTAAAATACTTCTGCTGTATGTTTACTCTGAGACTTCCGCTGCATGATTGTTACTCTGGTTTTCCATCATGCAAATGATTTAAAGAAAAGAAAATTTTTATACGTAAAAAATTACAGGATGTTACACCTATCACCCTTTCGCACGTATAAATAACAAATCTTCTCATAGTAGAAGATTGTATTAGGATAACCTCATGATGCTTTAGAGCCAAAATTGTCTAAAGCATCAAGAGGATTCAACATCTCAATATATGCATAATATATAAACCAAACCTTGTACAATAAAGTAAACATGAGAAAATATACATATATGTAAAAACAGACATGCTATCAAACAATTCTCGTTGGGTTTTTAAGTGTGGTATCTCACAAAATATTTTAGTTTTGAAAACATAATGCGATCTAGTGCAAAAGGTTTTTCGGTCGACCAGGAACAGTAATTTGGTAGACCAGTACTATTGCGGTCGACCATGGACAGTGTTTAGTTGACTATGGACAATTCTACACAATTTGTCCCATTTTTTGTGGACCAAGAACAATGTTCTAGTCGATTGGTCTGGTAGACCAATTCCCTTTCTAGTCGACCAACGCGTCACCCACACGAGTTGAGTTCCCATTGGTCGACCGATCCTTGCACAGTGGTCGACCAGAACCAATTTCTAGGGCAGTTTTGTAATGATCCAGATTTTCGTAAATCCTTGAAAATGCGTGAAATTTTAAATTTTCTTTTTAAAACAAATTAGAGCACGACATTAACCGGATCGCTATCGACCATTCGTAAAAATCGATATAAAATCTCATTTGGTAAAGACTTATGCGGAAGCGTAAATAAAATCATCGTTTGTAAAACATAGCCAAAACGTTATAAAATCATTTAAGAAAGAAATACTAAGCAAATGAATGACCACTTTTATACAATTTACTATTTGACTTAATCACGACATTTAAAACTTAACTTAATTAAAATAATTTCTCTTTTACCCATGTTCATATGTTTGGCCAGCCACCATCTCCCTCGCGCGTGTAAACCCATCATCCCTGCTTACTATTGTTTGTCCTTTATTTTTCACTACTCCTAGTCCATGCATTCCTCATAGCGTACTAGTACCTACATCTACACCTCAAGCAATTGTAAGCCCAAAAGGCTTAATAAGGAAAAAGAAAAATGCATTATGCTTATGACTCTCTTTAGATCATTTGGAATGGGGGCCACCCATACCAATTCTTTCATTACGTTTCTTCTTTCTTTCCTTACTCGTACTTCGAGCTGAAGATTGGAAGACCCGTATGGGATGGTATAGTGGGTCGGACCTAACCTCCTATGGGCAACTAGGTCCCGTTCCCAATAAGGTAAAGACATTTCTTAATTGCCAGGCTAAGACCGCTACCCATCTGCCTCCCAACTCCCTTTTCTTTTCATTCTTTTCCTTCGTTTTTTCTTATCATTTTACTTTCCTTACCATGCATGTGAGTACCACCCCGTAGAAGTACTTCCTACTTTGTTTCTATTACATGATATGTGAACATACATTCTCAACCTACCATGATGCATGATGCTTCTAACATAACATTCATAATAATTTAAAGTGCGCATAAACGAAAGTAACTGAAACGAAAGGCGCATATAATAAACTGCGGTAATTAAAAGCACACAACGAAGAATAATCATAATATTGGTAAACAGTGAAGCATAGAAAGAGAATTCAAAACATACCATCATATCCTAAATTATTTCTTAGTCATTTTACATGCGTCGTACGTTCATTGCTCCCAACGATTATCTTACCTAGTTATCCTAGGCGATTGACATGCTCCTGAGTTGATTTCATACTTTTATTCTACTTAACTAGTCATGCTTTGGTTTAACTAATCATACTTTGGTTAATTAGAAAATAACATGCTAAAGACACAAAGCCGTAATTGAGATTGTAAGCAATACCAAGAAGACAATATCAAAACAATTACAAAACATTCATTCACTTAGTCATTGAACCTTTAACTTATTCACGTTTACTTCGTTCTCTTTTTATCCTCTTTACCATTATGTTCTTTAGAAAAGTAAAGCATCGATTATGTATTTAAAGTATCCAATGAAAGTGAAAACACATATAGAAAGGAAAATAATACTTGCATTGAAAATAAAGCAGCATTGAATCGAAAATTTGAATGCATGCAAGTACGACAAGCATGCAAATAGTTAAACATACTCACTAATTAATCCTAGTTAATTAACATACTTACTAATTATGATTAACATGTTCACTAGTATTCACGTTCAATTAATTAGCTTAATTAATTAACATGCTAACATTATTAATTATCATTACGTTATTAGCCAGCTTGCATGCTTAGATTACAGGATTAGTTGAATTGCCCTAAACATGCTTGCTAGTTAGTTCGTTAGTAATTAATCATGCTCATTAGTTTGCTAATTAATTACCTTAATTGATTTCATATTCAAGGATAGGTTATTTCTTACATTTAGTTAATTAACACGTTTAGCTAGTTAGTTAATTAACATGTTTTAAATACTTAACAGTTTAATATTAACCTAATTAATTACAACATGCTTAACTATTAGTCTTTACATGCTCAATGATTATTTAAAGTAACTACATGCTTAGATTTAGTAAATTAGTTAACATGCTCAATTACTTAACAATTAACTAACTTGATTAATAATTAAACATGCTAGTTATATATTAAGTTAAACATACTCAACCAAGAGTCACTCTAGTTAGTTTAACATGCTTTGATCATTATTTTGATTCATGTTTTAACTCTAGTTCATTTACATGCTAACTGCTAACCACATAGAGGGTTAACTAATTACCCAAATAAATTATCATGCTCATACAATTTACTTAACTTTTAAACGAGCAAGAACAACAAAGAAACATAATGCGTAAGGAAAGGAAAACAATACTACACAACAGGTAAACCTCCAAGATTAGCAGAGAACCCTTAACTCTCCTATCATTCATTAGCTCATTCCTCATCTATTAAACATTCTCTACAACCTTATCTAACCATAAAAGAACTACAACGGGGTATTCATATAGCACTCATAAATATCAAAGTTAGCCCTAAACAAATATCACATAGCAATGAAAACAAAAGAACAAAGTAACATTCAAAGGAATATCACAAAGCATGAATCTACACTATCATTAACACAAGGAGCATTTCACGATAATCAACCTACTTAATAAACTAGTGGTAACAGTCAACTAGCATTAAGCATAAGCATTGAATTAACAGTAGCTAACATTAACACTAAACTCACACACCCATACTTGTGGTGTAGGGCCTCAATGGCCAAAACACCCCATTTTTCCTTACCTCGAAACTTTAATGCGTTTAGCACTTAAGAGTTGTCCTCCTTCCTTTGTCAGCACCTTCATAATCAAAATGTCTATCATTAATGATTACGACTTCATAAATTTCATCATTTTCCTATCCTAATTGCATAGTAGTTTCAGGAACCCGTTAACGCCTTAAACGAAACATAATTTATGCCAACAAACTAGTCTATTTAGTAAAACTACAGGACGTATGCTTCATAACTCATCCAAACAATATCCAACAGTAGAAAACATATTCATTAGCAGGTATCGATCTATTATGCGAAACACTTGACTTAGATCTCACAATTCTACAACCCACCCAATTGCAAAGTCTATTCATGCATCAATGTTGAGCATATAATTCAGAGCAACAATCACCCAACCATTTTCTAATGTTGAGCATATTACCTCGAAACTTTAATGCATTTAGCACTTAAGAGTTGTCCTCTTTCCTTTGTCAGCACCTTCATAATCAAAATGTCTATCATTAATGATTACGACTTCATAAATTTCATCGTTTTCTTATCCTAATTGCATAGTAGTTTCAGGAACCCGTTAACGCCTTAAACGAAACATAATTTATGCCAACAAACTAGTCTATTTAGTAAAACTACAGGACGTATGGTTCATAACTCATCCAAACAATATCCAACAATAGAAAACATATTCATTAGCAGGTATCGATCTATTATGCGAAACACTTGACTTAGATCTCACAATTCTACAACCCACCCAACTGCAAAGTCTATTCATGCATCAATGTTGAGCATATAATTCAGAGCAACAATCACCCAACCATTTGATTCAGAGCATCAAATTAACGTTTTCCCCACTTCCTACGGTTCATTCATGCTTTTACTAAATTCTAGCTTAACCAACATATCCTTCATTACAATCAACAGAGTACTCATTTCATCCATTAACAGAGTGTTAACCTGTAAAAATGCCTAATTTCTAACATGTTCATGTTTTTGGAATACCAACCAAACAACATAAAGAAATCCTTATAACTCTCTCTAGGCCGAAGGAGCTCTCGGCTCTTTCTCCCTCTCCTTCTCTCTTTTCGTCTCCCTCCATCTCTCTGTTTTCAGTTTTTAAAATCACGAAATGAATGCCTTTGAAATCGCCCATCTCCAGCGGCCAGCGCAAGTTTCTGTTTTTCTTTTTAAAATTTTAAATTCCTTATTCAATTATAGTTAATTAATTTAATTAAACATTTCTTTTATAAATTAATATTACATATGTATTATATTTATACGTTGATCATACGAACAACATATTAGTCAATCCAAAACCCCAACTCACGACTTATCCCAATGTCGATTAACAATTATTATAATTTCAATTTAAATTTCTTAATTCCATCAATTAGATATTAATTACCATCTGATAAATAATTTAATCTATCGGTTACGTTCTTGATAATACCTTGTTAATTATTCAATAAATTTGATTATTCTCAAATTACACTCCAATTATATTTATTAAATTCCCATAAAAAGTCGGGGTGTTGTAGGTTTCCTCACAAAAAATGCACTATTTTTCCCCATTTTCTCCTCCAAACAACGAATACTTCTACCTAGGCTTCAAACAAATCAATATAACCTAGCAATGACCCTCAAATTCTAAGTTTTTAAGCTCGAATATGAGGCGAATATGTTTCTGAACTTCAAACTCAAAATCAGAGACAAAAAACTAACCCATTCGCGAATCGCCTTTACAAAGGTTGATGATCACGATGCCAGGAGTCTAAATCCTTTGTCAAACGTCCTCGATTCATCGGTTTAGTCTCCAGTTCTCTCCCGTGTTTCCCTCACCATATACGTGTAATAACATAGAAGAGTTTTTCTCTTTGCTATTTTTATCTCTTTTCTATTATTTCTTTCTTTATTTATATATATATCGATTCGTCCCAAACGTTACCCGACAACAATTATTTAACCAAATAATTTATCAAATTTTATTTCCTTAAATTTATCTATTGATTGATAATACCCAATTTTACCTATTTTGACTATTTGACTGAAAATTCACATATGGCAAGTACGCAATAAATCAGGTCAATTTTTCAACATTTTGACCAATTATTATGCTAAAAACTAACACGTAAAAATTATTATTATAAAATTCACAGGTTTTACAGGTGTTGGCCGATAAACTTATGTTTTATATCTCTCATGTGAAATTCGTGTCAAGATAAAAATTGTTAGAATTCGGTGTAACTCAAATTCTAAGTAGGCCAAGTTGGGCTTGTATCCAATATTAGGGTTTTCAATTTACTCTATATATTGATACTTGATTCACAAAACTCATTGTATTTTGATTTTCTAATAGTAAATTTTTTTCTTCCCCTTGAAAATTTCCCAAAAAGTTTCATCAGTATTCTTGTTTTTTGCCCAGTTTTCTTTTTTTAGTTTCGCATTGGATTTTCAACAGATTACAACCATACCAATATTTTGTATGTTTCCAAAATCCAGCAACTAAGCATAAATCTTTAGTTTGCACATTCAAAAATTTCTATAAGAAAATATTTACATATTTGTGTACTAAAGTAAATATTTGGCTCGATGATATGTGGAGCCCAAATCGAGAAAAGAATCAATGAACTAATAAGCTATTGTGGGAAGAAATAATGGGATGGTCTGGAAGTGATCTTATGGTCTGAAGAATCTTCTGGTATCGCCGCATCCCATGATTGATGAAGGCAATTTGCCGATCTTTTCTATCTCTTCTTCAAAAACAACTCCTATACCCATGAAGAAATGGGACTCTATGTGGCAATGAAAAGCCCAGACTCTAGGATTGTCCGCTTTGAACCTCAAAGCAGTCCAACCATAAGGGTGCACAGGTACAGTATTTTGTCATGATAGGGTTCACCAAAGTGCAATTATTTGGGTCCTTATTGATATCAAACTTACCCTCTCCATACCCCAAGACCCAAAAATCATGCCTGTGGAGATTCCATAGATGTGTCTCACTGTTATCTCGATTCATAGTATTTGCATTTTGCAGAATTATATCTACTGTTGAGTTGAAACGTAGTCTGTATATACCATTACTAAGAGTAGCATTTTTGTTCGGAGCTTCACTGTAAATGTCATAAGTGGCAGAGTCATATCCTTCAGGAGGTGGCGTCGG
>CM039473.1:4245364-4259316 GCA_022433065.1 Begonia loranthoides | reverse complement strand
CTCGATGAGATGAAACGGAGCCCTGCTTTCTCTGCGATTGTCATCCATGGCTTCTTCCCCATCTTTATATTCCGTTCTTCCCTTAGTTTCGCTGCAGGTTCCCGCCGGCTTGATTGATATTATGTCATATCATTCAACAAAGTTGACTAGGACCGCGTAAGCAATCCATTATTTTAGAATTGTCAAATGTTTTATTTTGAACAAAAGCATAAATAAATTAATAAACAAAAACGCGTGGACAAATAGATGATTTCATTTTCAAAAGAAGGAACTTATTTTCTTAATAATAACCAAAAGCAAACAAATAAATTTTAATTTTAAAAATGTTTATTACGTCGTAATTAAAATACAATAAATTTTGCGACTCAAATAATAAATATATATAAAAAAATTTAAACTCAATGCAAGATGTGTCTTCTAATTTTACGATATATAATACGTTATGACTTAATTTATTATCTTTTTTTGCATAGTAAATATTTGGACCCAAATACAATTTAAAAACCTAAACTTTGATACTTAGATTTATGATTAGCCATGTGAAACCCTGAACATAAGGCCTGACCCAGTGAAAAAAATATATATATATTCAGATTTTTTTTTTAACTCCCTTGAATCATGAAAGATTGCCAGAAGAGGGGGATTTTCCTCTTTTTCCGAAAGGATGGAGGAGTTTCCTCCCCACTCTTCCATCTAATCTCTCTCTCTCTCTCTCTCTCTCTCTCTCTCTCTCTCAATGTGGGTCGGTTGCGGTTGTTGTCGGCTGTTCTCGGCAGAAGGTTTTCTTCGACAGGTTTGAGAACGTAGCACCGGTTTTAGTCGACCCTTTCTGCGAGTGCAAGTTTTTTATTTCTCCCACAATTTAAGATCTTATTCTTTGACGGGTTAGGAACTTTCTCCACTAAGGTTAGTCTGATTTTCCCTAATTTGATTTTGGTTTCCAATTACTTCATTAGGTTGTGGGTGAGTGATAGATTTGTTTGCTGAAGGTTGTGTTTTGAGCATTGGACTTCTATGGTTGGTTTAGGTGAGACTTCAGCTGTGAGACGTTCCTCAAGTAAAAATTCAATTTTTTTTTTATTTCCCAAAATTTGGAAAACCATTTCCTTGCAAGATGAGTTTTAACCTTAGAATGCTTCAGTAAATTGATAATTGATTCTAATAACTCTTTCGTTCTTAAGGGGATTGAAGTGAATGGTTGGAGTATCGTTTGCAGCGAGAATTCGAGCAATGTAGGATTCTTTGAGGTGAGAAAAGTTCTGACTTCTCTGCTGAAATTCTTTTTTTTTTTTATGGGTATTGATGAATTGTCTTCTCTTATGTCTGAATGTTAGAAATCATTGTTGCGAAAACATTTGCAGAGAGGCGATTTGGAGCTTGATTTTGGTTCTCAGGTAAGAAAAAGAATGTGTTTGGGACTTTACGTTTGGTTAATTGGAATGATAGCTTGGGGATAGAAAATTTGAGTTGGGATTGTACATGATGATTTCTGTAGTTGGAGGAAAAGTAGTGGTCAGAGAAAGGACTCTGTTCCATTCCTACCTTTTGCTCGACTCTGGAGATGAAAGGAAGGTTGCCCCTATGTCCTTCCTAATCGCGACCAAGCAGAATCTGAACTATGGACCAGATTTCTCCAAGTTGCAAGCTTCGACCAAATTGTCTTAGGCTGCTGTAACATCCCCACTTTTTTAATTGGATAATTATTTAATTATCGGGGTGTTACGAAGGACGTATTCATAAGAATTCCATTTATTAAGATTAAATGAAATTTACCATAATTAAAATAAATATTAATTTAACAAATTTAAATTTATAATATTTGAGATTTATTGGATAAGTTGAGATTAAAATGTAATAGAGGAATTAATTAAAATTATGGATAATTAATTTAGTTGAGATTAATTGGGTAAATTGCATTAAATTTAATTAGTGGATTTATTTGCTGAACCGGTTCAGCAAGAACCGAACCGGTCCAGCAAATAAAACACAGAAATGGCCAAAGGCCATTCTGTGTGCGTCGATCGCGAACGAAAGAAAGAGAGGGAGACGGAGGAGATTGAGGGAGGGATGGGCGCCGATGAGCGACGAACAAGCAACGGCGATGGCGGGCGAGCTTCTTCGCAGTGCGGGATAGCAGGCGTGCGGCTGGCGGCGACGAGGCTCGGGTTGACGAATCGTGTGGAGGCTAGGGCTCGCAATTCGGTGTTCCTGCAAGTTTTCGGCAACCAATTGGCGACTGAAAGCAAGGAATGGCGACGACGGCGAGGCGATGGCTGGTGATGCGTGACGGTGACGACGTTTCTCGGACGGTGGCAGTGGGGATTCGCGATGTATGGAGTTGGCAAGGTTGGGAGCTTCGGTTCACGAAGGTATTGGCTGGGTCTGGTCCAGCCTGCGGTTCGGGACGAACCAGTTTGTTTGGTTTTCTTCCTCTGATTCGTGCCTGTGAAGGATGCAAGTTGTAGCTCAATTTTTTATCTGAAAAAATAGGATCTGTGTCTCAAATCATGGGATTAACTGCCTCAGGTTGTTTTATATTTCAATTTTTTCCAATTGTGTTTATTTTTCTGTGAGTGAGAGAGAGTGCAGAGAAGGGTGATGGCGGAGCTCTCTGGAGCGTTGGTGCTACTGTCCGCGGGTGTGAGCTGCTATCCAGGAGTTGGAGAAGATGCCGAGAGCTGGAGTGCGGTCTTCTAAAGCTGCTGCCGTGAAGCTACCGGAGATGGAGTGCTGTCCTTGTTGGTGTGTCTTCATCAATGGTAAGGATTGGGTAATGTCCGGCTGTCTAAGCCCTACCCACAAGTATGTGTGCGTGCGTTGAGTATGGTTGGTCGATTTCTGTTCTTTGTTTGTGAATTCTCTGTTGAATTAACCTGTTAGTAATTTCTCTGTTGGTGATTTCTCCGCTGGATAATTGTGTAGTTCTTTGGATTGTATGTATAGTGCTCAATATGCTCTCTAGATTGTGTTTATATGTTCATCTGTCGAATGTTCTGTACTTGATACTCTGCATGTTCTGTGTATAGCTATTTTACATGAATCTGTTGCTGTTAGTTTAGTAGTGGACAAACTGGATTGGTTTTATGGCTTTGTGAGTGCTCTATAGACCTAGTTTGTGATTTTATTGTTGTTAGCTCCCTGCTAGTTTTAGGATTAGTTGATGGTTGCTTTGTTATTAGCTCTGCTCGTTTCGTTAGTTTGGTTGTCTGTAGATATTAATTGAATATGAATTGACTAAGCGATTAGATTTAGATTAACTTAATCAATCAACACGTCTAAATCATCTAGGTTAATAATTGTATTTAAATTCTATTCTTTTTATTGTTAACTCTTTCCTTACTAAGCCTTTTTAGGCTTACAGTTTACTCGTGGTATAGGTACCTACAGGAAAAGATAGCATGTGGACGCGAAGCAGTTGATGAGGAATATGCACGCGCGAGCGTGTGGTTGGCCAGGCTACGAGAAGTAAAATGACAATTCGGGTTGTAATGTAATTTAAATTAAGTTTTCCTTCTTAAATTGTAATTAAATTTAGTTCATTTTCTTTACATTATTTACGCTTCCGTAAATGATTTATTTCCGAAATGTTTTAAGTGTTTATAACAGTCTGGCTTGCACTCTGATATATTTTTCTTAAAATTTAACACATTTTTAAATGTATAAAAATTTGGGTCGTTAGAGCTGCGACCTAGGTTATTTTGGGCTTCGACATAAAAAGATTGGGCTGCCTTGAATTAAAGTTTTATTTATTTATTTTAGTTTAAGTTCTAGATGATAAAAAATTATATTGATTAGGTTACAAAAATTAAGAGCTATTGAGCCTTTTGCTATCGGACTTAAATGGGCTATTTTGATTCGGTCTTAGTATTGGTTAACCCAATTTTGAGGTAGGTGATTATTTTATATTTAATGCATCTTAATTCTAAAAATGTTAATATTAAATTTAAATTGAGCATTTTACATTTACTTTTCAGCTCATTTACTTTCATTTTTCATTTAATTATTTTTATTGTTAACTAGAGCAATGAGACAGCTGTTTGTGCCGTGTCTCTAGGCGCAAAATCCTAAACCTGATTAGGATCTTTTTGGCTATTTGCGTTCGTCTGAGTATCGCATTTGTTTCATTATTTAATTTATTGATAATCATCATTTATCTTATATATTGATTTGTTGAAAGAATTAACTAAAAAAAAAACATGTTAATTTTATATGGCATAAAAGTTGAATATAAGATAAATCTCTATTGAGTTTAGTCGACTCTCTCCAAATTTGACTTATTTTTTTTCAGGAATTAATCAGAGTAGTTCCCCATTACTACTTCAAGAGCGTCATTTAGAATTTACGTTGTATAATTTATTTCATCTCCTTTGTACAGATACTTAGAATATTTTAGGAAGATTGTATCCTAAATTTTATTTTTAAGTTCTTGGTTTTAGAATTGGTTAATTGGTATTATATTATTGTCACTTCTGAACCTTTATTTTGGATCTGGTTTGTAATGTCAAATGTTTTAAGTCTTCCGTTGCTATTCATTGGATTAAGTGAGGGTCAGACGATTCGGTCATTTTGGACCAGATCGTTTTCCTTTCTGTCTCGGGTCCCATTTGGAACGTGACAAGCCAAATAACGAAAAAATTGATGTTAAGGAACTTGATCTAGTGTTTTCAAGGGTAAAGCGCAAAAAAATACCTATTACTTAAAAATATAGATACGCTGAAGATGATCTTTCTGGCCACTTTCTTCATTTCAAGTGTTTGAAATTTAATTTTGAAGTAACAAATACAAATTCATTATTGAAACAGTCAAATTCATTATATAAAGACAAATGCATCTGGGGTCCAATTATTTTGTTATTATTACCAAAAGTCATAAATTAAAGTTGACTTTGACTTTAATTAATGGGCGAAGACTGGAAATGTAGATCTACCAATTGCCCTTTTGTTTTTAATCGATAATATCTTTTCAATATAAAACGCAGAATTATTAGATAATAGAATATATATTTGTCATCACAACTGGCATCGTTGTTATTACGATAGATATAAAAGCATTATCATTTTCTAGTAATAATAATAATACTCAAGTTGTAATAACAAATAGGAACAAGCTACAAAGATTGGGAATTTAATGTTTTTGAGTTCGACAACAATGGTGTCGCCTTGCTGAGCCAAGATGGTCGGCCCAGGAGACCTTCCATTGATGGTGAGAACAAGCTTCTTGAAACAATCAGGAGACCTAAACTCATACTTCACTTCCCATTTGTAGTGCCTGACTCTTCCTTCAGCAACATCTACGCTCATAATCAATACCCACTAACACCCCTAAAAGCACCATATTCAACCTCATTCTTCGAAGATGAAACAGAGCCCTGCTTTCTCTGCGATTGTCATCCATGGCTTCTTCCCCCATCTTTATAATTCCGTTTTGGTCGTATTAAGATCGCTACGCTTAGTTTTGTAGCAGGTTCAACAGAGTTGACTGGGCCCACGAAAGCAATCCATTATTTAATAAAGACTTGGTCTATATATAAATAAATAAATAAGACAAAATCTAGAGAATTTCATTTTCAAAAGCCTAAAATAGAAAGAATGAACTTATTTTCTCAAGAATAACCAAATGCAAACAGATAAATATTAACATTAAAAATGTTTATTACGTCCTAATCAAAATATAATATGAGTTTTGTTACTAAGTGACTCAAGTAACAAATAGAGTGGAGCTGAAATATCCGATAATATGTTTTCAATATAAAACACATAATTATTAGATAATAGAATATATATTTGTTATCACCGCTATGACATCATTGTTATTACCATATATATAAAGCATTATCATTATTGTTAATATATATATAATAATAATGATAATACTCAAGTTGTAATAACAAATACTCTCTATATATATATATAATATTTATGTTTATTATTTTATAATAATATCTTATTATATAGATCAAATGATTTAATCAATTTTTGTTCGTAGCCTTCCCACCTCCAAGTTTTCGTAAAGATTCTTTTATGGTACTTTAACTCTAACCTTGTTCTCTTGTTAGGTTTTTCTATTTGAAAATTTTGTTTTATTTAGGTCTCGGATTCGAGTTTGGAAACTAGAATCATTTTGGTATTTCTATGTTATTATTGTAGATTTAGTGTTTGTGCAAGATTTTGGGTCGATTTGCGACAAAAAATGGTGAGGGAATGCAAGTTGCCTTGTAGGCACTGGTCGTGGTTCTAACAAGCATGCTACTTTGTCTCTTTTGATTTCCTCTTGTTGATATACCAAACAAGTTTTAGTATATTATATTATATTGTCTTTCATATGAGGCCAATAGTGTCCTCTCTTTAACAGAGCATAAGTCGGCTACCGTTGTAATATCCTGATATTTTTTTGCCGTATACGTGATGTAATTAAGTGTTAGGATAATTAAGATATTGTATCGATACGTGTTATTATTGTGACATGTATTTATGGGGAACACTTTGTGGGATAAAAGTTAAGTTGGAAAACATGACGGAAAAGCAAGGATTTTGGTGTTGCGGATGACATGGGGATGAGATATATCGTCCGCAAGCACGGGAAGTCGTCCCTGTGCTTTGGGACGCACCAGGAAGTGATTTTGCGTCCTAAGGCGTTTGTTGCTGGGCACTTGCGGACGCATGTGGATGAATGAGGACGCAGTCAAATTGAATCTATCCAAATTTCTAGACAATTTCGGACGAGCTCGGACACATGCAAACGCAGGCAGACGCTAAAGTTTTGAATTTGTCCAATTTTTTGGACACTTTCAGACGCATGCGGACGCATTATGCGGACATCATTTCGCGTCCGAATGCCACATTCGGACGGTACGGACAAGGCGAGGGCGCCATTTCTCGCTCGTAAACACAAATCTGCCTTAGGAATTTTACACATGCGGATGAATGTGAACAAGACCAACACTTCTGCACTTGTCCGAAACAGTCCAGATCTGCGTAAATTTAGGGATTTAAAATTAGACAACTTGTCGTATAGTCCATTAATACGCCCTCCCCACGCCGAACACACCCACGCGGGAGCTGCCCTCCTCTCTACCCCTAGGCGTATGATGTCTCCCTCCCAGGTATGGTGGAGAGAACTCCCTGCAAGTGAGAGACTCCTGTGAGATGCGAGCAAAGCTGAAGCTGAAGCTCTATGAGTTTGGAGCTGCTGACCGTGGGCTTGGAGCTGTGGAGCTTGCTATCCATGAGTGTTTTTTTTCCTAAATGGTAAGGAAATGAATGTGTCTTGGCCAGTGGAGGCCTTACCCACAAGTAGTATGCGTGAGTGTCATTTATTTTTTTTCTTGATATTGTGTAGATTTCTGTATAGTTGTTTCCTGTATTTTCCTTTACTGTAAATTCCCTTACTTGAGTTTAGGTTATAATTGTTAGCTAGGAAGTTGATGATGATTTCTGTGTTAGAACGTTTACTGGTGTTAAGCTATGTAGTTGAAATGATGAACATAGGCCCTATATTATGTTAAGGAGGAATTAGCTATGAGTTATGAATTTCATTAAAGATGATTCTCTTCTGTACATTATTGTTATTGTTTCACTTGCTGTTGTTTTACTTGTTACATATTTGCTTAATATTGAGCATGTAATTATTTAAGATAACATTATGTCTAATCTGAGCATGCTTTACTAATTAATTAGTTGTTATAGTTAGTTGTTAAATAACTAATTTGAGCATGTTCAACTAGTTGTTTAATTAACTAGTTGTTAATCTTCCTTGAACATGTTAATTATCTAGGACAACAATCGATTAATTAGTTGAGCATGTTTAATCCGAATATGTCTAATTAACTAAATTACGATAACTAACTAATTAACAATGACTAAGTATGCTTAATTAACTAAAACAAAAGCATGTATGTTGAGCATGTAATTAACTAGGTTAACCAACTAAAATTATAATCGTAATCTTTCTTTGAGTATGTTAATTAAATTGTAATTATTACTTGAACATGTTAGCATGTTTAATTATTAATTAACTAGGGTAATTAACTAGACTTGAGCATGTTAATTAACTAGAGGAATTAACTAGACTCAATCATAATTCACTTAAGCATGTTTAATTAACTAACTAAAATAGCATGTTTAATTAATCTGTAATAAAAGTATGTTAAATCATCTTGAGAAATATCGGTTTATGAGTATGTTAATTATTCTTGACTCTTAAGTCTACTAGTTGTTAAATAACTAATATTAGCATGTTAATCTGAGCATGTTTAATGAGCATTATTAATTAATTAGCATGTTTAATTAATTAACAAGAATAATATTCGCATATTGATTTACTAAGTTGCACCATAACTTATGCCATGTTTGATTTGCACGTTTAATTAATTAGCATGTTTAAATTAATTAGTAAAACGTTAGTTATACCATAAATTATGTCACGTTTAACTAGGATGTTAATTAACTAAGTTATAGCATGTTTAATTAATTAAAGAAAATAATGTTAGCGTGTTAATTAACTACATTATGCTATGTTTAGTTAACTAATTAATTATAACTAATCCGAGCATGTTTAACCAAGTAATCAATTAATCTGAGTAGTGTTGGATTCCTTTATTGATTATTATGTATATTGTCTTCTACTGCAATTTTCCTTACTGTAACTTCTACAATTTGGTATTTTACTTTATTAGAGAATAATAGAAAATATGAAAGAAGAATGTGCTAAATGTGAACGGACTAAGAGTTTCATTGACTATGATTATGTTTTGTGAATATGTATTTTTATCTTTCCTTCTGTAATGCTACTTTACTGGTCCTGTGATTTCCTTATGTTGTTCGCTATGATTTCCTTAGGCAACTAGTAAACCTAAGTAGTATAACAAACCAATTTGTATATGTTTAACCAACTTATCTTAGTATGCTTAATTAATTAATAGTAACATGAGCATGTTAACTAATCCCTTTGAGTAGGTTTAACTAACTAGAGCAGGTTAACTAATAGATTAAGTTTAATGACGATACTTAACTTTAATGTGTACGATATCATCTGTCAACTTATCTATAATTATCTGAGCATGTTAGTTAATTGTAATTAATCACATGTTCACTTTATTGTCTTGTTATTGCTCATTCGTTGTTTCTATTCGAGGCTACACTCGATCTTTGTAATTCATAATATGCGTTGTTCATTATTGTTAACTTCTTTTACGTGTCGTTATTCATTTATATGCAATTTCAATTATTGCTTACTTCCATTCCTATGCTTTATACATTGTTATTTCTTGTTCCTATATGCACTATTTCATTTTGGTTAATTACTCCCATTGCGTTATTCAACTATTCATTTACTTTCTTTTATATGCGCTTTTAATTTCTGCTATTCAATTACTTTCCTTAAATGCGCAATTCAATTATTATTAACGTTACGTTATACTGCATCATGCATCACAATATTTGAAGAATGTGTCATCATGCATCATGCTAATAGAAATCAAGTAGAGAGTGCCACCAAGTGGTACTCACATGCATTGAGAGAAAAAATGTTAAGAAAATGAAGGAAATGGGGAGTTAGGGGGCGGATAGGTAGTTGGGTCTAGTTTGGCAGGTAAGCGAAGCCCCTACCTTGACAGGAACAGGAACCTATTATGCACCCAAGAGGTTAGCCCAATCAACTATACCATTTCATATGGGTCCTTCAATCTCCCGCTCGATGTACGAGTAACGAATGAATGAACTAATGTAAAGTAAAAAACGAAAGAATGACGTAATGAAAAGATTGGTTTGGGTGGCCCCCATTCCAAAAAAGACTAAAGAGAAGCATATCATATTGCATAAACCATTTTCCTTACTAAGCCTTTGGGCTCATAGTTTACTTTGTGATGTAGGTGTAGGTACTTGTACTAGAAGTTAATGCACAGATCAAAACGCAAGGATGAAAAGTTTGCACTCGCGAGACTTGTCGCTGGCTAGACTAAAGAGAGTAAAAGGGAAAGTTTTTTGTAATTTAATTGTTTAATTCCTTCACTAAATTTATTACGCTTCCGCTATGTTTTAAATAAAGGATTTTATAACTGCTTCTGCTATTTGTAATTTTCATAACAAGTATAACGAAAAGATTTTTAACGATCCGGCTTTAGGCACTCTGATATTATTTAAAATTAGTTATTTTATAATAGTTTTAAATTTTAACGCATTTTTAAGGGGATTACGAAAAGTCGGGTCGTTATGGTCGTCTTGCATGACCAGCCCACAAGGTGTCATGACATTCTCATAATAGAGTTCATCATAGATTATTGCTCCTAGCTACGTAAAGGTGACTACCTCTGGTTAGCAACAAATCATCTTCGATCTAAAATTGTCGAGTATTCTTCTCTTTCACAAGTTGTATGATGGCTCAAGGAGCAGGATTATCTAGCAAACTATCTCGAATGTGGCCTCTCATAGATATGCTCACTTTATTTGTCTGAAGTTGAGATAGATAACAAAGGCTTGAACATTCTATTTTTTGACTTAGAGTATTAGCTACCCTGTTAGATTAGCTCAACTTATGTTCAAAGTGAAAGTCAAATTCTAAGATCTGTTCATGTCAATGCGCCGCTTGGTATTAAGCTTTGATTGCTCAAAGAAATGAAAAACTAAGTTGTTGTCGGCCTTTACTATAAATTTGGATCCAAACAGATATTGTCTCCACACACAAAGAGAGTGAACTACCGGTAACATATTTTTTTCAAAGGCTGTGTACTTCCTCTCGACTTCTTTCAAGTTGCGGTTTTCATATGCAATGAGGTGACCATCCTGTAGTAAGACTCCTCCTAGTGCAAAGTCGGATGCATTAGTTTNCCTGTAGTAAGACTCCTCCTAGTGCAAAGTCGGATGCATTAGTTTCCACTTCAAATGGTTTTGTAACATTGGATGGAGCTAAAATTGGATTTTGTATCATGACTTACTTTAATTTCGTGAAAGCTTTCTAGAATTCTTGATTTCACTCTCAAATGACTCATTTCTTTAAAAGTTTAGTGAGAGGTGCATCCCTCTTAGAGAATTCCTCGACAAACCGTCTATAATAATTTGCAAACCAAAGCAAAGAATGTAATTCTGTAACTGAAGTGAGAACCTTCCAGATGGCCTTGACCTTCTCAGTGTCCATACGAAAATGCCCTTACTTGATGATATGACCGAGGAATCTAATAATTCTTTTGAGTAAAGATGCATTTTTCTTTCTTCACATATAACTGATTTTGCTTTAGTTTCTTGAAGGCTAGATAAATATTGTAAAATCTGAGAATTTTAAAATAATTTTTAAATACTATGTGTAAATTTTTCGTGAATTTTTAGTCAAATTAAATTTTTCTGAGCAAGAATTTTATTTTGAGAATGTTTTTAGTAAATTATTTGGACAAATGGAACTTTTTCGGCTGACGCTTAAACGAATGTGATTTATTCAGAGTCTGATTTATTCAGGAAATATGAATTTTAAAATATGGTTTTAATATATATTATATAGGGTTATTTTCAAGTAATACCTTGAACTTTAGTAACCTTTTTATCTGACACCTTATTGTTTGAAAATTTTTAAATAACACCTTGACCTATACTATGTTATCAACAAACAGCTTCTAATAGCGCTGTTAATATGGCGGACGAGAGGGAAAGCAGCGAGGGAAGAAAGGAAAAGGAGGCCGAGAATGACGGAAGCAAATCCGATGATCTCCGGCGAAGAGTTTTCTCTCTCTTTAAGAGTGAGAACAAGAGCGTAAACCAACCAAGCAATGGAGGAAAGTCCGCACCCACTGTGAATCCCTCCTAAGCTCTGGAGAAAAGAAGTAGAGGCGGTTTGATCTTATGGTCTGAAGAATCTTTTGGTGTCGCCACATCCCATGATTGATGAAGGCAATTTGCCGACATTTTCTATCCCTTCTTCAAAAACAACTCCCATACCCATGAAGAAATGGGACTCTATGTGGCAGTGAAAAGCCCAGACTCCAGGATTGTCTGCTTTGAACCTCAAAGCAGTCCAACCATAAGGGTGCACAGGTACAGTATTCTTCATGATAGGGTTCACCAAATTGTAATTCTTTGGATCCTTATTAATATCAAACTTACCCTCTCCATATCCCAAGACCCAAAAATCATGCCCGTGGAGATGCCATGGATGTGTCTCACTGTTATTTGGATTCATAGTGTTTGCATTTTGCAGAATTATATCTACTATTGAGTTGAAACGTAGTCTGTATATACCATTACTAAGAGTAGCATTTTTGTTCGGAGCCTCACTGTAAATGTCATAAGTGGCAGAGTCATATCCTTCAGGAGGTGGCGTCGGACTGAAAGCATGGAGTAATTTGTACTTGAGAGCTGGAAGATAAGGGGTGTGAGGCATAGTGAAAGAGACATTGTTCACTGACCATCTAACATACCCGTTTACTCTGTTTTGGGTATTGAGGAACACAATCACTCTGTCTGAGGTTGGAGGAGGAGTGTGTATGTAACCTTGACGAGCTTTAATGGCAAGGCTTTGAGCTAATCTGGGTTTGGTTTCATTCCAAACAGGCATCATTGGAAGAGCTGTAGGTGGAGATTTCCGAGGATGATTTGGATAGTAATTGAGTATGGCCAGGCCAGGTGGGGTGGAAGAGGGTCTGCTGACAATACTGGTTGTGGCCCAGTAATTTCTTGAAGGGTCTTGGTCTGCTTTCACAAGAACAGAGTATGTTTCTCCTGAGTATATATACAGATTTTGGACCACAAATGGCTCAACGTTATGCCCATCTGCCTCTACGACTGTCATGTTGTGACCCTGCAGGCAAAAAGTTTTTCTTAAGTAACTCCCAATAGTTTAATTGGGGGAGAGTAGTTTGAAGTCAATGAGAGTTACCTCTATTTGGAAACTAAGAGCGGATAGAGCAGTGAGGCTAGAAACCCTCAATCTGTATGTTTTTCCAGGTACTACAGTGAGCACATATGGAGAACATTCAGGGTTTGATGAGTTGCAGGCTCCAGAGCCAATGCAGGCAGCGTCCAAAGAAGAGCAGTTGAATCTTCCCTTCCCTTGTATTAGAAGTGACTGAGGCTCTCCGACCCAAACAAAAGGAAGGGAAGACAATCCAGTGGATTGTGTTTGGGCGCTGTTGTGATACCAATCATTGAGGATGATGCTACGATCATGATCATAAACGAAGGGCTCAGATTCTCCATCAGGTAGTGACACTCTGATTGACCCGTAAAGCCCTTCTTCTCTCTGCATCCCGTAATGAGCATGGTACAGGTACGTCCCTGGCTGTTGGTACATAACACATGAGAAAGTCATTAGCCTCTTCTATAATTTGATCCTATTTTAAAGGGTTTAGACTGTGATATTGGACTTACTCTATCGACCACAAACGTATAAATGAAGGTGTCCCCTGCAACAATTGGGCATTGAGTCACCCCCTCTGTTCCATCACTCCATGGCGTCCCAATCTGTGAACACAACCCAACCAACAAACTCAGCAAAAACTCAAGTTTCAGACAATTGTCTTAGTTTCGTCCGAAAGGAAGGGACCGTACCTGCCGGATTCCGTGCCAGTGGATGGCGACGTTTTCGGTGGGCAAACTGTTTTTGAGCTCGACAACAATGGTGTCGCCTTGCTGAGCCAAGATGGTTGGCCCAGGAGACCTTCCATTGATGGTGAGAACAAGCTTCTTGAAACAATCAGGAGACCTAAACGCATACTTCACTTCCCATTTGTAGTGCCTAACTCTTCCTTCAGCAACATCTACGCTCATAATCAAACCCACTAAGACCCAAAAAAACAACATTTTCATCCTCATTCTTCTAAGCTGAAACTCTCGATGAGATGAAACGGAGCCCTGCTTTCTCTGCGATTGTCATCCATGGCTTCTTCCCCCCATCTTTATAATTCCGTTTTGGTCGCATTAAGATCGCTACGCTTAGTTTCGTAGCAGGTTCAACAGAGTTGCCTGGGCCCA
>CM039473.1:4212525-4240446 GCA_022433065.1 Begonia loranthoides | reverse complement strand
AACGGAGCCCTGCTTTCTCTGCGATTGTCATCCATGGCTTCTTCCCCCCATCTTTATAATTCCGTTTTGGTCGCATTAAGATCGCTACGCTTAGTTTCGTAGCAGGTTCAACAGAGTTGCCTGGGCCCACGAAAGCAATCCATTATTTAATAAAAACTTGGTCTATAAGCACCTTTTCATTCAACACCTCTTATGATTTTAAAAGTTTCAATGAACACCTTATACGATTAAACATTTGTAACAGTCACCTTCCGTTTACTGCCGTCAGTAAGAACCGAAGAGCAGCACACCTGTTTCTTCTGTTGATGAAATGAGGATGAGTTGGGCAAGGAGATGGTTTCCTGTCCAATCAAATACAGAAAACGGGTACTCCAAAGTCTTTCCATCTTTCTTCTGTTTGCTGCTTTCTGCGAAAATGAGGTTCAAAGAACTATCGGTTTGTATTTCACCCAAATCAGCAAAGAAATCCTCAGAAGTACACCCAGGAAAAACTGATACAATCGAACTTCTCGAGGCATGTAAGGTTACAAAAGAAGCAGATGGAGAATTCATTTTCGCCTTCGCCTTCGCCTGGAGAGGTGAGCTGCTGCAGAGTTCCTCTCTTCGGTTCTGATTGACGGCAGTAAACGGAAGGTGAGCCATGCAAACGCCAAATAGTATAAGGTGTTAATTGAAAATTTTAAAACCTTAAGGTGTTGGATAAAAAGGTACCTATAGTTGAAGGTGTTAAATAAAAACAATCCTATAAATAAATAAATGGGTTATTATCATCAAACTTTGGGTGTCTTTTTATCCCACACCTTAAGTTTTTTTTTTTTTTTAGAGAAAATAACAAATTAATCATCGTGGTTTGCGACCAATGACAAGTCAACCACTATCATTTATTTTCTAACAAGTTAATCATTGACGTATGAGAAAATAACAAAGTAAACATCACTGTCATGTTTGTCGTTAACAAGCTGATCTAGAGCTGCAGCAGTCCGTGGAAAGAATGCCAAATTTGGCATGGAGGCCATGGCGTCTCAGACACTGCTGAGACGCTGCGATTTCCCGAGATGGCACAGTGGCATCCATCAGAATGCCTTGGCGTTCATCAGTGAACGCCGTGGCGTCCCGTAGTATGTTATTGAAAAAATTTTTGATCGCAAAATTGAAGAGTTAAACGCTTGATTTTGGGGCCGAGAAAGGGGGGTTATTGGGTAAACCTAATGACAAGTCGTAGATTTCTGAAAGAGCTTCGATTTGATACCTTCTGCAGCCAATTCTGATACTTATAATTAAAATTATAGTATTTTAAAGTTGAAGATATCAAAAATCTAATAAAAACATTGGAGGCATGAAAAACATAAAATTATGAAAAACAGAGCATTCTAATGGAAATTGAATTTTTATTTCCAGTTCTGTACCAGAGATTTTCTGGGTTTTTTTTTCCGAAAGACGATAGAAATCTCTGGGACGTGGATTCAATATTGGTGGCGAGAAGAAGATACTCCACCCAACCGAGATCGCCAATGGGGCCAATCTGCTTACTTCCATAGCCAAATGGGTTAGGAGGGCCTGCTTTTTGTTTCTCAGAAACGGGCAGAGAGAAGAACTTGGCGGCCTCCAATTCTAAATTCGAAATTAATTCCAGTGGAACTACGAGCTTGAAGAATCCTAACTCCGGTTTTGAGAGGTCTATCAATGGAATCCCAGAAAGTAATCCGGTTGGGATGCAGTAACGAGGTGTTTAACCGAAGGATAACCAAATGCAAACAAATAAATATTAACATTAAAAAAGTTTATTAGGCGGTAATTTGTGATTAAAACATGTTTAAACACAATACAATACAATACAATACAAGATGTGTCTTCTAATCTCACCATCTAGAATGCGTTAATAATTTGTTCCACTATTTTGAAAATATTTCAATCTGACCCAAACACAATTCAAAGAACCCAACGTTGATACTTGGATTCATGATTAGTCAAATAACAAGAAGATTAATGTTAAGCAACCTGATTCAAGGGTAAACGTACAACTTAACAATATAGTCTTTCTGCTCACTTTCTTCATATAAATTTAAAGAAACATATACAAATTCATTATTGAAACACTCATATTCGTTTGATTAGTCATTGAGAGTTGTTAGACAAAGTATTGGTGTAGATTTGGACTAAGTCAGAGTCTCCGTTAGTTTTTTTAACTTTTTTGGAATCGTCATAAAAGGCACATGCATCTGGGGCCTACTTATTTGATTATTGCTCCAAAAAGTCAAAAGTTCAAGCTGACTTTGACGCTTGAATGCCCAAATTTCATTAATGGGGCAAGACTGGAAATGTAGATCTTCCAATTGCCCTTTTTTTTTAAATCGATAATATCTTTTCAATATAAAACACAGAATTATATATTTGTTATCACAACTATGACATCATTGTTATGACGATATATAAACCATTATCATTATCGTTATGACATATATATATATATATAGTAATAATAATAATACCCAAGTTGTAATAACAAATAGGAAAATTAACAAATCAATCACAGTACTTTGTGATCAATGATAAGTCAACCACTAAAACGTTTTTGCTAATAACTTAACCATTAAATTATGAAAAAAGGATGCCGAAAATATAGTTGTCATGTTTGTCATTAAAAAACGTTGTCGTTCTGCACAGAAAAAAGTTGTCTTTCCGCACAGAGGAAAGACGCTTTCCTTAGAAGAAAGATGACTTTCTGCATAGGAAAGACGACTTTCCACTGCAGAAAGACGACGCTCTACAGAGGAAAGTCTGTAGATGAAGAAAAAGATTTATTTTTTTCTTTGTAGAAAAACACAAACAATACAGACAAACTTTGATTCTCCCATGAACGGTAAAACAATTCTAAATCTTTCAAAATCTTTACATTATATATTTTTTTACAAAATCTTCTAAAATTTAAAACTAAAAAAAATTAAAATCAACTTATACAGTATTTTCTCAGATTCATTCTCATGGATATTAACTATTTTCTAATGAAAGTCTCTAAAATCATGAGTTCTTGCAGTTTTTTCCATGAGTATTAGCTCTCGAGTTCTCAAAAAATTAACGGCGATATTTTCTCTGTTAATTTATCATAGTTTAATGTTTAAGTTGTTAGAAAAAATTTGTTTAGTGGTTAACTTGCTATTAATTTTATAGTATAATAGTTATTTTGTTAATTTTCATAACAAATATGATATATATATATTATTTTATAATAATATCTTATTATATAGATCAAATCATTTAATCAATTCCCAAAATAAGTTTAATGAATTAAATAATCAAGTCAATGTTGATTTTTAATAAGAGATTATAAATATAATATTATAACTTTTTTTTAAGGTAAAGAGAGAATTACAATTTCACATTAGAAATTTTTGTGTAAAATCCTCTATTTTAATATTTTATATTTTTTTGAAAAACTTTTTTGCATTTGTCAAAGTCATTTTATTTGCGTTGACTAGGTCTTTGCCACATGTCCCAAGTTTTTGTCACGTTTGTGGTTTCAATCAATTGGTCAAACTTGTGAAATTTCGTGTCACCATGCGATTAGGTTTGCGAAGTGTTTTTTGTTAGTCTAAGCTTTTCTCAATTCTTGTTTGGGTTAATGTTTGGTTTCTTGTTCGATAAGTTGGTTTGCAAAATTTTATTTAATATATAATATAATATTATATATTAAATAATAAATAAAATTTTAATATTTTATATATGTTTTTTTTTAGGAATGGGAACTTCTTTCTGTCGTCCGTGTGTGAGAGAGAAGAGGGAAAGACCTGGACGAGAACGAGTTCCGACGTTAGATCCATGTTTGTAGCCTTCCTACCTCCAAATTTTGTAAATATTCTTTGAGGGTACGTTAACTCTAACATTGTTTCCTTGTTAGATTTTTTCATTTAAAATTTTCATTTTATTTCGGTCTCATATTCAAGTTTAGAAACTAGAATCATTTGGGTATTTCTATGTTATTGTTGTAGATTTAGTGTTTGTGCATAGTTTTAGGCCGATTTGCGGCAGAAAATGGCAAGGGAATGCAAGTTGCCTTGTAGTTTTTCACTGAAGAATCTCTTCCCGGTTGACTGTTGGTTGGGTTCGGTCGATCGAGAAAGTGTCCGAGGGACTATGTGTGAGATGGTCTTTGTCCGGTTGACTGTTAGTTGGGTTCGGTCAACCGAGAAAGTGTCTGAGAGCATCTATTCATGATGGCTTATATCCAGCCGACTACACTGGAGTTTCGGTTGACAACGAGATGCTTTTTGGACGTCTGCGGGAGATTCAGGATGTCTGCGCGGATTATCGCTTTGAGTTTGGGAGTCTGCAATAGGATATGGTCGATCAGTGCCTAAGCTTAGTAGAACGCAGTTGAGTTATGGGCGTCCACGACAGGGTCTGATCGACCGTTGCTAGGGGCCCGGTCGACCTTAGTTGTGTCTTTTGACCGCTTCTTGATTTCCACATGATCACATTTGAGTTTCGTTGACTGCTACTTGATCCTGGGTGATAGCAGTCGTACTCCATCGACCATTGTTGTGTCTTGGTCAGACAGTACTTGATTTCAGTTGACTGTTGTCTTGTTTTGTTAACTGTAGTTGTGTTTTGCCGACCACTAGGTGGTTCTAGTCGACTGTTGCTGTAACGACCTGGATTTTCGTAATTTCTTGAAAATGCGAGAAATTTGAAATTTTCAAAAGACTCCTTTATAAAACGAAATCAGAGCGCGATGCTAGACCCGGATCGCTACTGACCCTTCCTTTAAACTCGTTATGAAAATCAATTAATAAAATGCAGAAGCGTAAAATAAATCGTTTGTTTAAAACATTGCGGAAGCGTAATTAATTTACTGAAATGAAACTAATAAATCATTTGAGTGATGAAAACCAAACATTTAAATGCTGCATTTGAGAAAGGAAAACTAAATAATCAAACATAAATTCAATTACAACCTTTTACTCTTTTATACTCTCATTAGCCTGGCCAACCACGAGTCTCGCGCGTGCAAATCCATCATCCCTGCTTTGATATTTATTCATCTTTGTTCATCTTTTCATTACTCCTAAGTCTATGCATTGACTCTACGTACAAGTACCTACACCTACACCACAAGCAAACTGTAAGCTCGAGGGCTTAGTAAGGAAAAGGGTTTAAATGCAATATGAATGTCACTCTTTAGTCTATTTTGAAATGGGGGCCACCCAAACCAATCTTTCTTTAGGTCATTAATCTGTTTATTACTTTACTAAATCTTTCTTTGATCCCTTGGGATCCATTATGCTATTATTCCATTATTTCATACTCGTACTTCGAGTTGGAATTGGGAGGTTTTTCTCCTGCAATGGCATAGTGGTCGGATCTAGCCTTTTTCCTCGCATCTAGAACTCCCATACCCTATGAGGGAGGGGCTACGCCTAGATCCTAAACTAGATCTGCTACCCATCCACTCCTAATTCCCTTTTCTTCTTCCTTTCTTAACTTTTTACCTCACTTATGTATGCTTACGTACCACCACCAAGGTGGCACTCTCTATACTTTCTATTAGCATGATGCATGAACATACATTCTTAACCTATTGTGTTGCATGATGCGTTCTAACATAACATTCATAATAATTAAAGTGCGCATTGAAATAAAGTAGATGTAATTGAAAACGTATATAAAAGAAAGTAAGGTAGGAACTGTAATTGAAATTGCTCATCGAATGAATAACAGTAATTGAAAGCATACAACAAAATATAATAAGGACTAATTACAATATCAAATTGAAAGCAATGAGCAATAAGAGACAATGAGGTAAACGTGCGATGAATCACACAATTAACTAAATATGCTCCGACACTTAGCAAAATTAAACAGCTGAAAACAAGAAACGTGCTCATAAATTCATAAACCTTATTCCAACTTATTTCACATGCTTTTATTCTAATTAATTAAATACACTACAATTAGTAATCTAGTTTATTATCCTAGTTAATTACATGCTCGACTAATTAGTTAACATGTTCAAGGTTTAGTTATTGATTAACCTGCTTAAGTCGATTAACACCCTTAAGTTATAATTAAAATGTTTGAGTGGATTAACATACAAACATGCTCAACTTGTTAAACATACTAATTACTAAACATGCTCAATGATTGATTATTCATTACACAACTAGTTAATCATGCTTGAATTGGTTATTTAACAACTAGTTAGTTAATTAGTAAACTAAACAAGTTCAAGTCTAATTAATTACTCCAATTAAGTAAATTAACATGCTCTTAATCACTCTAGTTAAGTTAATTAGCATGCTCAACTAGTAATTTAAATTACAATTCTAATTAACATTTAAACGTGCTCAGGAAGTCTATCAACAATTAAACATACTCAACTTATTATAGTTAATAGCTTATTGTAAGTTCAAGGAAGCATTTGTTGATCAAGGAAGTAAAGTGCACAGAGAGATAGACAGCCAGTAAGATATACAAAGAGATTTAACTCACAGCGGCTAAGGAGATAAGCAATGAAATAAAATGAACATGCGTAAAGGAAATCGTATCTCATTCATGCTTATTCTCATCATCACATACTCCTCTCTTCAGTTCATCAATTTTTATCAAGGAAGTTCATAGTAACTATTTGCAGGAATTTAAATGGAACTATTATTAAAACAATTCATAACCAAGCACTTACAGTAAGAAAATCAACAAGGAAAATACAATAGGTAATCATCCTAGGAACTATCACCTAAAATATCTACTAACAATAAGCATCATCATTATCAACCTATTTAGCTAACAAGTATAACAGTGAACTCAACGTAAACTCACGCACACTACTTGTGGGTAGGGTCTCCCAAATGGCCAAGACTCACTCATTTCCTTACCTTAATTCTTTATTGCGTGCTCGCACTTAATTGCTGTCTCTTTTTCTCTTTTCAATACCTTCACAATTAAAACATTTGTCATTAATAATTACTACTCATAACTTGAATAATAATGATTCTAAGAACTTCTTTGACGCCTACACGGAACTTAAACTATCACGACTTAACCATCAGTGGCTAATACATTCCAAGGAAATACAACAGAGAACATTACGCACAAATGGTTAAGAGTATGCTTCAATATGACTTCCAATAACATCAACATTTTAACAATTGCCTACGGTCAACACTTTATCTGACCACCGCACTAACATGCTTCACTTTATCCATCACAGAGCAGTTCATATAGGAAAATTAGTCACCCAATAATTGATCCAACAGATTAATTCAGAAATCAGGTAACAACTTTCTATGTCCAAAAATCCCACACAATAGAGGAGCAACATTTCAAGATTAACCAAACTCCCAAAACAATAATCAATAACAACACTAGACTTAAACAGAAATCATACTCTTCACCAACATATTTTCCACTACTAACAGACAACAGAGTACATTCAAACAAAACCCAAGGTGCAGAACCCCAACACATCCAACAATACAGAGGCAAACCAAAGACTAACACACCATAGATAAACCTTCCAACAACATAGTATTTTATCTATTTATTGACCAATCACAGCAATAAACGGAAGGGAACAAAGAGCAACATCCAAAATTAACCAAACAGAGAAGGAAGCTCACCAGAAGCTCTCAGCCAGAGCTCTCCCGAGAGGAAGCCTCCAGCTCCTTCACACTCTGCCTCTCCCATTCTGCCTTTAACTTTCTTCCTCGGCTCAACCCTTCTCAGCCTCCAGTAGAAAACACTAGAGAGCTCCAGCTCTTGTCTCCATCCCTCGGCTGCCAGAATGCTCTCCAACACGCTTCTCCTCTGCCCTTTATCCTGCCCCTCTCCATCTTCTAGAGTAGATGCACTCCATAATCTACTCCCTGCCACAGCCACCTCTACAAAGCCTAGTTGTCTCCCTATCGATTCTTGTAGAGCAAGGAGCAGAAGGAAGCCAAACCACAAGCTGGACCATGGCCTTCGGCCTGTCTAGCTTGAACCACCATCTCGCCCCATGACTAGAGGCCACACCCGCAACATCCCGACGCCATCCAGATCGTCGCCATTGTCAACCCCTCACTGTCGCTGCTTCATCGTCACCAAACATCGCCCATCGCTATTCCATCACCGAGCATCACCAGGAACGACAGAGCATCGTTGCTCTTTTGCGACCCGATGTCCAATCGTCATTGCAACAGCTCGCTCCGCCACCCGTCGCGAAGGAGCCGCCCGAGCTCGAGCTTCACCGGATCCGTCTCCCTCTTCGTCTCCTCCTCTCGCTCGCCGCTCCCTCTCTCTGTTAGGCTTCGTTTTCCTCCTCCCTTTGCCTGGTCTCCCTCTCTTTTCTCCCTCCCTCTTATTTCATTCATTTTTCATTTCGTCAATTGGCCTAAGGCTAGACAAAATGAAATAGATGAACCGGTTCAGTTATCCTAAAACAATAAAATTAAAATCCAATAATTAAAATTATTTAATCCAACATTAATTTTAATCCCACTTTAATCCCCCTTATTTGTAACGACCCGGATTTTAGTAAATCGTTAAAAGGCATAAAAATTTAAAATTTTCTTTTTAACGCAAAACATATTAGAGTGCGTCTAACCGGATCGCTACTGACTCTTTCTTTAAACTCGTTATGAAAACCAATTGACAAAATGTGCGAAAGCGTTACGAAATAAATCATTTTAACACATGGCGGAAGCGTAAAGAAATCGTTCAAGAAGGAAATACTCAACAATTAAAACACTACGTTCAACAAATAAAACTTGACAATTAAACATCGTTGATTTACAACCGTTTACTCATCTTTTTCTTTGCCTGTTCGGCCCTGAGTCTCGCGCATGCAAATCATCAATCCTTGCTTCTTTATGTGTTTATCATCTACTCATTATCTGTTAATCGTTGTACCTACACCACAAGTAAGAACGTGAGCTTTCGCCTAGTAAGGAAATTGGGGAAAACAATTATGCATATCTCTCTCTTTAATTCTTCTTGGAATGGGGGCCACCCAAACCAACTCTTTTATTACGTTCATGGGTTCTTGGTTCTTTACTCGTACTTTGAGCTGGAGATTGGAGGTTGTCATTTAAGATGGCCTAGTTGATCGGCTTCTAACCTCCTGTGCGCATGCTAATCCCTTTCCCAACTAGGTGAAGGTGTATCCTAGTTGCTAGGCTAGATCCGGACTACCCATCTACCCCAACTCCCAGGTCGTCCCCTTTTCCGGCGTATCCTGCCTTCAAGGCTCCTCCCCTTCTGGCATATCCCGCCTTCAGGGTTTCTGCCCTTCCGACGTATCCCACCGGAGGGTTTCTTCGGTGATGGGCGTATCCCGCCCATCACGAACATTCTTTTCTTAGCATTAGTCCCCTTTCGGCGTATCCCGCCTTCAAAGGTCCTTCCCTTTTGGCGTATCCCGCATTTAGGGTTTCTTCCCTTCTGACGTATCCCACTGGAGGGTTTCTTCGGTGATGGGCGTATCCCGCCCATCCCGAACATTTTTGTTCTTAGCGTTTTTCCTCACTCATGCATGCGTGGGTACCACCCCAAAGTGGCACTCCCTACAGGTTTCTATTAATATGATACAAAGTGCATTATAACGTACGTTAATGAAAATTGAAATGCGCATTGAAGTAAAAATACTGTAATTGAACTCGCGCATAAAATGAATAACAATAATTGAAAGCATGTATAAATACAGGGAACAATTATGATATCTAATTAAAGCAGCGAGTGAACAAGATGAGACGATAAAGTAACATACAAAAAATTACAATTTAACTAAACATGTTCATCATACTAAGCTAGGCTAAACATGGAAACATGCTATAGATAATGAATAATAGAAACATACTTGTAAATTGAAAACTTTTATTCTAGTTGGTTAAGCATACTTTTATTTTAATTGTTCAAACATGCTATATTTAATAGTCTAGTTATTATCCTAATTAATTGCATGCTCAACAAATTGGTTAACATGCTCAAAGTTTAGTCATTGGTTAAACATGTTTGAATTGATTAACATGCGAACATGCTCAACTACTTCAACATACTAATTACTAAACATGCTCAAGGATTGATTGATTATTTAGTGTCAGTTAATCATGCTCAAAGAATAATTTACATGTTTTATTGTCAATAACATGCTCAATTAAATACTAGCCATTAAACATGCTGGAATAACAATTAAACATGCTCTCTAGATGATTATATATACCTAAATAAATTGACATGCTCAAGAAGTGATTAACAACTAATAATTAGTTAGGCAATTTGATTAACATGCTCGATTTCTAATTAAGTTAATTACTCTAGTCAGATTATCATACTCAGATTAACTAATTTAGTTTCGCTAATTGACATGCTCATACATCATTAAGTAACATTTAAACATGTTGGACCTACCTAAGCTAACATGCTGGGTTTAATTAAACATACTTTGCTAACTGATACATTTAAGTAATAATTAACATGCTTGATTAATGGAGATGGAGTGGGCATTAACAACTACGAAGCTACAGCGACTAACATAGTAAATTATACATGAAACTACATCAATTGAATTTAATAAATTATACAAACCGAGGGTAAATCCTTAATTCATTCATGATCATTCGTACGTGACGTGTCATTCTTTACTTCATCATCCTATTCCCAACCTCAATGTTATCGTTCATCATTTATCAGTCACATTTCTATCAAACAAAGAGAACTACAATTCCTAACCAGTACCAAGAGACAATAACATTATAACTAGATTTCAATATATTAAACTAAACTATTTATGCATGCTAGTCTAAATAAAATAAGAAGTAAACATACTTATGAAATCATATACAAAAAACTACTTAACGAGTCACATTTAGAATCATGCTTGACATGTTATTATAACGAAAAACATGCTAAGCAATTTGATATTAATTATCTAGAACATTTATCGCTCCTAACCAAAACCAAGAATAATAACAATATGAACTATCTTCACGGATCATTAATCGCTATGAAAAGCAATTGGTACAAACCATGGCAGGAACAATAAATTACAGCCAACAAAATGGAATCACTATGAACTAAATCGCTAGAAATCTGTTAAGCATTCATTCCTGCATTTCGTTCTTTTAGGCATCTCCTTTCAATTTATTCAAGCTCAATCACTAGAGGTTCTCATTTCACAGCAAACATTCTCCACTTCTTTACAAACATGAACATTTCAAGGTAGTAATCAAAATTAAAGCATTACACAAAGAATATAAACAAGGAAACAGTAAGGAACTACAAGGAAAACTCAACACAACGCGCACACACACTTGTGGTGTAGGGCCTCCAAATGGCCAAGACACACCCATTTTCCTTACCTCAATTCTTTATTGTGTGCTCGCACTTAATCGTTGTCCTTCCTCTCTTTTCAACACCTTCATAATCAAAACAATTACTCATTAATGACAAATCCTTTAACAACCATTCTGTTCTAGCCGAACATATTCTTCGGATTCCTAATTTACATGCACGATCCACATTTATCTCAAAACTCTCCCTTAACAAAATCAGAATCAATAATAATCATAAAACTGTAAACACCACGGAGTACGAAATCTTACAGCAAAACCCAATTCAAATAACGTATTTCACTTCAATCCAACATGTTTCTAAGTCCAACAGCCATTAAATAGGCAACACCAAGAGTCCAAAACACTGAACAATGACAAACTATGTATCATAGCAAATAACCAATATCATTTCTAGAACTAACAGATTATTGCTTCCAACAAATCATTAGAAAAACCAACAAAAGTATTAACTTATTATCCAACCAAAAATGCTAAATCTTGTATATTCGTGCTTCCAAAGTTAACCAATAAATGAAATTTTCTCTAGACATTCACGTCACATAATATCAATCCAAAGCTTATCCAACAAAACCCTCTAATGGCAGTTATCCCAAATACACAGAGCAGTTCAGCCATGAGCAAGAAAACAGATTACAGATTTTTTTAACTTCAAAGTTTTTCTTCGACAGTGCATTCATTCAACACCATTATCCAACATGTTATGCTATCCCAAAATACTACTAAGCATTAACGTGGGATTTAACATCCAAAAACAGAACCAATGATTAAACAACAGAGGAGAAAACCTCACCCAAACATCCGAGAGCAACCATCCTCTCTTCAGTGATCACCTCTCGGCCAGCACCTCATCACCAGCACCAGGGAGCTCATCCCACAACTCTAGGAGCTCTTCACCCAGCTATTCGGCCATCACCCTTTCACAGCTCTCGGTGGAAGACAACATTCTGCCAGCGTAGCCCCCATCTCCTCCAGCTTTACAGAGGCTGTCCCCCCCACGCTGTGTACGATTCTGGAAAGGATGATGGGTTGTCTGCATAGCAGACAACAATCCGCCCGAACTGGTCAAGCTGGACCCGGTCAGATTCAGGGTCGCGAGTCACAGCCAGACCAACCTCCCAGTCACCGCAAATCGTCGATTCGCCCCCTGCGCTAACACCCTGCCTGTCACACCCCCTTTCTCACAAGGCGTAAATGGGCGCAGCGCCCGAAAGGAGGCTTCCGGGAAGCCTCGCAACAGTGCGCTGGGCGCACTTGGCAGGCAGAGTCAGTAGGTGCAGAGAGCAGGGGCGCCCGCGGAGCGCGCGCCACGCAGACAGAGTCATCGGCAGCGCGCGAAGAATATGACACGTCAGCAATTTGGACAAGGTTCCGAGAAACACGGGCCACGGTGGCACGGACAGGGGAGGCGCACATTCCAGAAAGCTTGGAGCTGTCGGAAAGCCTCTCTGGATTGGGCCGCAGCAGCCTACTGGGCCCAGTGGGCGTAGTGCATCTGGGCCGGGCCCACTGCTCACCAACTGGGCCCAGCCCGCGCCCCAACTGAGCCCATAGCGCGCCAACTGTGGGGCAGCGCACAGCAGATCGGAGCTACGGGTTAGGAATCCTAGTTTTAGTCGAATTGGTTCTCCTTTATGTCTATAAATAAGACCCTTGAGGCACCAACCAAGGCATTGATAATCATTGATTGATTAGTCATCCTTGAGAGAGTTGTGGTGTTCCGAGTGGCGAGAATTGTTCCTAGTTTCTTTGGTTTGGAATCGAAAGAAAGGGTTGGGGGCTGGGCTCCCGTAAAGAGTTTGTGTTCAACGAGAGGAGGCGACATCCGAGAATATTCGGAGAGAGGCTGGTCATAGTGGGACTACGGCGCCGCACACCTATTCGCCTTATTCCGCACGGCGAAAAATTAGGGGTGTGACAATTGGTATCATAGCAAAGCTTCGGGCATAAGCAACTTCAAAGAGGAGTTTGAAGTTGGTATCAGAGCGCGAGTTCGAGCAAGAGTTCGAGCAAGAGTTGCTCCTTTTTCTCTTCTACACCCAAGATCTACTACTCAAGAGGTTTTTCGACCAATTCACGAGGAGAATGGCGATGGTCGAGGTGCTTGCAAGACTTTCTCGATTAGAGGAGTTCACGGGGGTTCGTGAAGCAGGCGATGAGGAGTCCCTATGACTCCAAATTATCTCCCTAAAGATGGAAATTGACGTCCTCAAAGCTTCGGTAAGCGAAGATCTAGCGGCGGCAGAACAACTCACACGAGGAGAGCTCGCACGCGTTGATAGAGAGGTAGCGCAGGTAAGCGCAACAGTAGCGGCAGCAGGTGGCACGGCAAAGAGGTTTGGCGCAACGGCTACGCAATTTAAAATTCTGGAACCGAAGCCCTACAATGGCAATCGGAACGCAAAGGAGTTGGAGAATTTTCTATTCGACATAGAACAATATTTCCAAGCGGCCGGGATCGAGGAAAGCAACAAAGTTATGATTTTTAGCATGTATCTTGCTGGAGACGCAAAGCTATGGTGGAGACAACGTCTTGACAAGGAGCCAAAGATCATTAGTTGCGAAGTTCTCAAGCGAGAACTAAAAGAGCGATTTTTACCGCTCAACGCCGAGTGGACGGCAAAGGAAGCACTAAGGAAGTTACGACAAACAGGGTCGATTCGTGACTATGTTCGAGAATACAGTTCCTTATTGCTTGATATCCGAGACATGCATGAGAGTGATAAATTATTCAACTTTATAGCTGGACTTCAACCATGGGCGCAAACAGAGCTGCAACTGCATGGTGTGAAGGATGTGTCATCGGCAATTGCGATTGCCGAGGGTTTGGTGGACTTCAGGGCCGCCCCTACTTCTGAGAAGAAAAAGGGAAGAGACGACAAGCGAGGTAAACAAGGTGGGCACGACAAAGGTAAAAGGACCGAGGGATCTAAAGGCAAGGGATCTGATCAACCCCAACGCAAGAAGAACCAGGGTTGCTTTATATGCAGTGGGCCACATTATGCTCGGGATTGTCCTACTAAGGCAGCAGCATCTACCTTAAGGGTCCAGGAAGAGAACTCCGAAGGAGAGGAGAAAGCTCGGATGAACCCCATTCAACTAGTGAATGCCCTGACAAGCAGTCAAAAAGCGACGACAAGCGGACAAGCAACAGCGGCGTCTGGCCAAACACCGCCAATGCAAAAGGGCCTAATGTTCATCGAGGTGCAGGTCAACGAAAAGAAGGTGCGTGCGATGTTGGACACCGGCGCGACCAACAACTTTATCTCGCAGCAGAAGGCGGGAGAGCTCGGCTTGGAAGTGACCAAGAGCACGAGCTTGATTAAAGCAGTCAATTCAGACGCCCAGCCCATCAAGGGCACGGCAACACCCCTGCTGAGAGTAGGCGAGTGGGAACAATCATGCCCGATGATGATTGTGCCATTGGATGACTTTGATCTTATATTGGGCTTGGAGTTTTTCAGGCTAGCAAAGGCGACGGTACTGCCACATCTTGGAATGATTCTTATCCAAGACGAGACAACACCTTGCACGGTCAAGAGTGAGAACCAAGGCAAAAGCGTGATGCAATCATCCGAACAGTTGAAGACGGGAGTTCGGAAGGGGGAGACAACCTTCTTGGCGACACTACGTGAGGTCAAGCAGGACCAAGTGGGGGAGATATCATCAGAGGTACGCGCAGTGTTGGAGAGATATCGTGATGTGATGCCAGCGGAGTTGCCGAAAGTGTTGCCACCAAGGCGCGCTATCGATCATCACATTGAGTTGGAGTTGGGGGCAGTGCCGCCTGCACAGGCTCCCTATCGCATGGCTCCATCAGAGTTGGCGGAGTTGCGACGACAGCTGGACGAGTTGTTGGAATCTGGTTACACCAACCGTCCAAGGCTCCTTATGGGGCACCGGTGCTTTTTCAGAGGAAGAAAGATGGTGCACTGCGCATGTGCGTTGACTACCGGGCATTGAACAAAATCACCATCAAGAACAAGTATCCTATTCCAAATGCAAGTGATCTATTTGACAGATTGGCAAAGGCATCATACTTCACCAAGTTGGACTTGAGATCGGGGTATTGGCAGGTGAGGATAGCCGAGGGTGACGAGGCCAAGACGGCAATGGTATCAAGATATGGTTCATATGAGTTTTTGGTTATGCCGTTTGGGCTAACCAACGCACCGGCTACTTTTTGCAATCTTATGAACGACGTGCTCTATGAGTTATTGGATAGCTTCGTGGTGGTCTATCTGGACGATATTGTCATCTACAGCGAGTCCTTGGAGGAGCATTTACATCACTTGGAGACAGTTCTGAAGAAGCTCAGGGAGCATTCTTTATTTGTGAAGCGGGAAAAGTGCGAGTTTGGGGCAACAGAAATCAACTTCTTAGGCCACTACATCCGAAAGGGAGAGATTCGCATGGATGGTGCTAAGGTACGGGCGATCGACGGATGGATCGCGCCAACAAAGGTAACCGAGCTAAGGTCTTTCCTTGGCTTAGCCAACTATTATCGGAGGTTTATTGCAGACTACTCGAGACTGGTGAATCCCTTGACCGATTTGTTGAGGAAAGATAAACCATGGGCATGGACGGATGCATGTCGAGAGGCATTTGAGCAGGTGGGCGGTGACAACGGAGCCAGTGTTGAGGCTTCCAGATTTTACTTTGCCATTCAAGGTGCATACAGATGCGTCAGAGCGCGCAGTGGGCGGAGTCTTGGTTCAAGATGGACATCCGGCTGCTTATGAGAGCCGAAAACTAAAGGGAGCCGAGGAGCGCTATTCAGTACATGAGAAAGAGATGGTGGCGGTTATACATTGCTTGGTAACTTGGAGACACTATCTATTGGGCACACAGTTCACCGTGGTCACAGACAATGTGGCCAATACCTATTTCAAGACACAAAAGAATCTCTCACCAAAGCAGGCGCGATGGCAGGAGTTCTTGGCAGAGTTTGACTTCACTTGGCTACATAAACCAGGGGCCGAGAATAGAGTGGCAGATGCACTTAGCCGCAGGGAGCATGCAGAACGCATAGCAGCGATAACGGAGGTTCGCTCGGATCTTCTAGAGAAGATCAAGGCGGCATCTACAGAAGATGTCGCGTACTTGCGACTTGCGAAGCAGGTACAGGATGGGTCGGTGAGGTGATATTGGCTAGAAGACGGCTTATTGAAAGCACGTGGTGACAGAGTTCTAGTGCCTAGTTGGGGCGGGGTCCGCCAACTTCTCCTGAAAGAGACACATGACACCCGCTGGGCGGGACACCCGGGCGTCGAGAGGATGCTAGCTTTATTATCAGGAGACTACATCTGGCCGAAGATGGAAGAAGACATTGAGCTCTATGTGAAGACATGTCTAACTTGTCAGGTGGACAAGACAGAGAGGAAAAAAGAAGCAGGGCTACTTCAACCACTCCCAATTCCAAGCAAGCCATAGGAGTCGGTCTCGATGGATTTCATCACCGGGATGCCAACGGTGGAGGGGAAAGGATCTATCATGGTGGTGGTAGATCGCTTGACAAAGTACGCTGTGTTCATGGGCATACCAAAGACATGCACCGCGCAAGAGGTGGCGGATTACTTCATGAGGTTCGTGGTTAAAACATTTGGGTTGCCGAAAGATATTGTGAGTGATCGAGACTCGAGGTTCACAGGGAAGTTCTAGACTACATTGTTCAACTTAATGGGCACCGAGCTAAAGTTCTCCATGGCAATCCATCCCCAGACAGACGGGCAAACTGAGTGGCTCAATGCATTATTGGAAGAGTATTTGAGGCACTTTGTATCAGCGAGCCAGAGAAATTGGGTGGATCTATTGGATGCAGCTCAATTTTCATACAACATTCATCGGACATCGACCACGGGAATGAGTCCCGCGGAGCTTACTTTGGGATTTCAGCCGGCGACTCCAGCCGAAATTGCACGCAGGAAGGAGCAGGGCCCCTGTCCAGCAGCCTACAGGTACGGACGAGACCGGACAGATCTGCTAGAACAAGCCAAAGAAAGTTTGGGCAAGGCCCAACGACGGATGAAAAAGTATGCAGATAAGGGGAGAAGACCACTAGAGTTCAAGGAGGGGGACCGGGTCCTACTCAAACTCACGCCTTAGATATGGAAGAAGGTGACATCTCGGAGATATCACAAGGGACTTCTTCACAAGTATGATGGACCATTCACGGTTATCAAAAAAGTTGGGTCGGTTGCCTACCGATTACAACTTCCCGATAGACTCAAATTGCATCCTACATTCCATGTAAGTTTCTTAAAGCCCTATCACGAAGGAGATAGAGTTCAGAGATTGAGGGCTCCACCCGGGGTGCGAGTGGAATTTCAAAAGAAGATTTCCAAGATCCTTGATCATCGAAGCATGGGAGAAAGTTCAAAGAATAGGCGCAGGCAATTCTTAGTTCTATGGGAGGATGAAGATGAGGCAACGTGGGAGAATGATAAAAACTTGTGGCAATTTGAAGACGAGGTGATGGCTTACTTAGATTGGGCGTCGACGAGGCCTTCGACTTCATCTAGTGGGGGAGGATTGTCACACCCCCTTTCTCACAAGGCGTAAACGGGCGCAGCGCCCGAAAGGAGGCTTCCGGGAAGCCTCGCAATAGTGCGCTGGGCGCACTTGGCAGGCAGAGTCAGTAGGCGCAAAGAGCAGCGGCTCGCGCGGGGCGCGCGCCACGCAGACAGAGTCATCGGTAGCGCGCGCGCCGCGCGCACAGAATATGACACGTCAGCAATTTGGACAAGGTTCGGAGAAACACGGGCCACGGTGGCACGAACAGGGGAGGCGCACATTCCAGGAAGCTTGGAGCTGTCGGAAAGCCTCTCTGGGTTGGGCCGCAGCAGCCTACTGGGCCCAGTGGGCGCAGTGCATCTGGGCCGGGCCCACTGTGCACCAACTGGGCCCAGCCCGCGCCCCAACTGAGCCCACAGCGCGCCAACTGTGGGGCAGCACACAGCAGATCGCAGCTACGGGTTAGGAATCCTAGTTTTAGTCGAATTGGTTCTCCTTTATGTCTATAAATAAGACCCTTGAGGCACCAACCAAGGCATTGATAATCATTGAGTGATTAGTCATCCTTGAGAGAGTTGTGGTGTTCCGAGTGGCGAGAATTGTTCCTAGTTTCTTTGGTTTGGAATCGAAAGAAAGGGTTGGGGGCCGGGCTCCCGTAAAGAGTTTGTGTTCAACGAGAGGAGGCGACATCCGAGAATATTTGGAGAGAGGCTGGTCGTAGTGGGACTACGGCGCCGCACACCTATTCGCCCTATTCCGCACAGCAAAAAATTAGAGGTGTGACACTGCCCACTTTCGATCAATAGAAAATGGAGGAGGAAGAAATCGACTGGCTAACCTTTAACCGACGCCGGAGACCACACCCGCGGGAGATCGCCGATTCCATGCCCTAGCTTCGCAACTCGCTGCTCTGTTCAGTCCGCTCGCCTGCCGACGGAGCCCGTCGTCACCATGCCGTCCACCCAAGCCTTCGTCTACTCACCGTCGGACCTGTCGCCTTCTCCTTCGCGTCTCCCTCTCTCCGATCACCTTCTCCCCTTCTCCCCTTCTCTTCTCCCCCTTCGTTTTCTTCCCCTTCTCCTCATCGGGTCTTCTTTCACGAAGACAAAACAAATGGCCATGGGCCATTTGTTTTTAGCTGACTCACTGGACCGGTTCATCCTTGAACCGGTTCAGTCAATCCACCACAAGTCATATCTCCTTCTCATTTTATTCCCCCTTTTAAATTAATCCTTCACTTTAATCCCCACATCAATTATTCAATTAATCATTAATCCAAACAATTATAATTTAAACCCCACATTATAATTTAATTAATTAAATTAACATTTATGTTAATTACACAAATTTTCAATTAGTTATTCCCCTTTCTCATTTCGTCAAATGGCGGAAGGGCAAACGAAATGAGAAGTGCTAGACCGATCCATTAACAGAATCGGTCCAGTTAATCGAGAATACATCCCCATGTGTTCAGTAAGTTAACCAAACCCAAATATTATATAATTGAATTCATTAAATTAATATTTATTTTATTTTGATTACATCAATTTCCATGATATATAATCTAACGAGTACGTTCTTAGCAATACCCCGATAAATCCAAATACCCCAAATAAATTTTCAGTTATTCTTAATAAATTTCGATATAAAAATTCGGGGTGTTACATTATTTCTTAATTTCTTTAACCCAATTAATTAATTTATTAAATCCCCTTAATTCCATTAATTTAATCCATTTACATTTTTAATCCCAAATATTATATATTTCATTAAATTAATGTTTATTTATTTATTTTGGTTACGTTAATTTCCATAATATATAATCTAACGAGTACGTTCTTGATAATACCCCGATAGTCAACCCACTTAAAAAGTCAGGGTATTACAGTTGCCATGTCTTGTTGACTACGTCAACATTCTGGTCAACTATAGAGGTGTCCGGTGATGCACCACAAGACCTGGTTTCTAAAGCCCGAGCCAAGAAGATCACTAACTCTTTTTCGTTCCTTATTTTCCAAGTCAAGATGCACTTGAGGGGGCTTGATATTGAGTCAAGCCATGAAGCTAAAGCAAGGACAAAGCATTTCCTCACATGGCATATTCTTGTACCCAATCGGCCATCTAGTAGACCCGAGAATCACATTGAGGAGTCCATGTCTTAAGTGGATCTCAAACTGAAGATATGTTTGCTCCAACGTTATGACATGTTTATTTACTTTATGTTTTGTTGGATTACTAGTTTTTGGATAGATTATGTTTAGAATTATTGTTGTTAAAACTTTGGTGTTTTGTTGTGCTCGACTAGGGTGTTAGCCGAGCACTTAAGTCGGTTTTTATTGTCTTGAGGTTATTATTGTAATTTTTGTTTTATGGCAACTCTTAAGGAAGTATTTAAGCTTCCTTAAGGCTGCCCTAAGGGGCTACTTGGAATTTGAATAGTAGCTTCAAATTTGTGTTTAGAGGTTTCCCTCTCAAACTCTTGGTTTCCTCTTCTAGGGTTCATACCCGAAACTTGGAACCAAAAAGTGCCTCACTCTTTTCTTTGCTTGGTCTTGGAGTGAGATTCTTAACTAAGTTCTCTATCAGCTCTTCCAGAGGTGATATCCATCGTTGGAACTTAGATGACCAGCATGAAAACAAGGTGGAGTGGTCCTTGGACAAGGAATCCAAAGAAGTCAAGAGTGGCCATTTATCCATTCTTGGACCAACTTATAGGTTAAAATTTTGTTCTTTATTTTGTGTTGCAATTTGACGGCTAGAATTTTGGGATTTTTTTTGCTACTGGATAAGAACAGAGTGTACAAATTTTGGGGGTTTTTGGACTTGAATCGTAGCTTTTGTGCATTTTTCAATTTGGTGTATGAAACTATCTCCATTGGCACCTTTTCGAACAGCACCTTGTCGTTAGCATAACTTCTGCATTTTAACGATTTTGATCTTGTTTTTTGGTGGAGCCTTTCTACCCTGTTATTTGAACCCCTCCTCCCCCCCCCTCTTCATCCTGGCTCCTCGACAGCGGCGCCACTCATCATTTCACTCCGTCTGCATCTACCATGACGGACTCTTCTCCTTATATGGGCTCGGCGCACGCTGTCACAGCGAGTGGTAAGACTCTCTCTATTTCTAGTGTTGGCCGAACTGTGATCCCCACAACTTCCTCCCCATTAAAACTTAATTCCGTCCTTCACACTCCCACAATCACTCAAAATTTTCTCAGTATTCATAAACTATGCCTTGATAATCCAGTGTTTGTTGAATTTCACTCCCATTCTTTTTTTGTCAAGGATCGGAACTCCCACCAGATTCTTCTTCGGGGCTCCCTCTGTGACGGGCTCTACAAAATAGTTCAACCATATAAAGCTTTTTCCCTGTCCACGAGCAGCAATTCACCCAGCAGCTCCAACGTTTCTTCATCAGCTTTGTGGCATCTCCGTTTAGGACATCCATGTTTTTCTAATCTGTCTTCCTTTTTAAAGCTCTGTAATAGTTTGGAACTTCTAAACTTTGTAACTCTTGTCAATTAGCTAAAAGTCATCGTTTGCCTTTTGCACTGTCAATTTCCCATTCAGCATCTCCCTTTGATTTAGTTCACTCGGATGTTTGGGGACCCTCACCGGTTTAATCCATTACTAGAGCACGCTATTTTGTTTTGTTTATTGATGATTGCACTCATTTCACTTGGCTTTACTGTTTAAAAACGAAAGACCAGATCAATTCCACCTTTTTGGAATTTATATCTCTCATCCATAATCAATTCAGCACTTCCATCAAATGTTTACAATCCGATTGGGGTGGGGAATTCCAATCTTTATCCAAAATATTAAAATCAAAGGGTATCCATCACTGGATCTCTTGTCCATATACTCCTAACCAAAACAGTCGCGTTGAGCGCAAATATCGTCATGTCGTTGAAACTGGTTTAGCATTGATGTTCCATTCATCTGTCCCTCAACATTTTTGGCCATATGCCTTCAATACAGCTGTCACTCTGATCAATTACATGCTGATGCGGATTCTATATTCCAAATCTCCTTTTGAGTGCTTGTATGGCGCAATACCGCCCTATCACTCTCTTCGTGTGTTCGGCTGTCTATGTTACCCCTTTCTTCGGCCATTCAATACAAACAAGCTACAACCTCGGTCCTCGCCTTGCACCTTTCTCAGTTATAGTTCTCATCATAAGGGGTACATATGCTTAAATCCTACATCCAACCATGTTTATATCACTCGACACGTCGTTTTTGATGAGAGCTCATTCCCATTTCCCAATCTCCCCCCATCCCCTTCCCCACCTACTGCAATCTCCATACCCGTATACAATCTCCCCCTCCCTTCTTTAACTACACACTCCTCCACCACACCATCTTCATCTCTCCTTGTTTCACCACCCCTTCCCCTTCACCCCTGGTTCTCCCATCTTCCCCCTCACCTCCTGCACTCCTCACCCTTCCTGCCTCTGATTAACCTCCCAACCCAATTAACCTCCATCCCATGAAAACTAGATCAAAAGCTGGTATTTTCAAACCAAAAGCTTTCACAGCAAATACCCTTACATCCTCCACTCCCTCTACATTCCTCCAAGCTTCAAAATGCCCATTATGGCTTGCTGCCATGCAAGCCAAAATTGATGCTTTGCATAAAAATCGAACTTGGACGCTCGTTCCACTTCCTAGGGGTGCTACTCTCATCAATTGTAAGTGGGTTTTCCGTCTCAAACTGACCAGCACCGGCTCTATTAATCGTTACAAGGCACGGTTGGTTGCCAAAGGAAACGACCAAACTAAGGGTATTGATTACGATGAGACTTTTAGTCCAGTTGTCAAGCCAACTACTATTCGGATTGCTCTATCATTGGCTGTTTCTCTTGGGTGGACTACTAGACAGCTTGATATCAACAATGCTTTTCTCAATGGCAACTTATCAGAAACAGTTTATATGCAACAGCCTCCGGGGTTTGAAAGTCTCTCTCATCCTTCTTACGTGTGCCTTTTACAGAAATCTTTATATGGCTTGAAGCAATCACCTCATGCATGGTATACCAAATTGTACACTGCTCTCCTCCTTTGGGGTTTTAAAGCGTCACAGTCAGATACATCGCTCTTCATCTTTTGTAAGGCATCCTCTATTATTCTAATGCTCGTTTACGTTGATGATATTATAGTCACAGGCAACTCTACTTCCCTCATTGACGACCTAATTGGATACCTCAACTCTAAATTTGTGGTCCGTGATATGGGTCCACTACACTACTTCCTTGGTGTTTCGGTGACCACTGCAGCAAACAGTTTGATGTTACATCAGTCCACCTACATCTCCAACTTGCTCCTCAAGACCAATATGAGCTCAAGCAAACCGGTCCCGACTCCTATGGTTTCGGGCCCTATTCTCTCCAAGCACTCGGGCACTCTTTTACCTGATGGCTCCCAATATTGAAGTATTGTGGGTGATTTGCAATACTGCTGCATTACACGTCCCAACATTGCCTTTGCCGTGAATAAAGTTTGTCAGTTTATGCATGCTCCTACTGATGTTCATTGGACTGCTGTTAAACGCATTCTTCGATATCTTCGGGGGACTACAAATCTTGATATATCCTTCTCCGCTGCATCTAATTTTGATCTACGCTACTTCACTGATGCAGATTGGGCCTCTTGCCCGGACAATCGTAGAAGCACTAGTGCTTTTTGCACTTTTTTAGGTCCAAATCTTATTTCATGGTCCTCTGCAAAACAGAAGGTTGTCTCTCATTCAAGCACCGAGTCAGAATATCGCAGTATTGCCAATGGAGCCTCATAACTGCTTTGGATCCAATCCCTTTTACGTGAGCTAGGTATAACCTCTTCCGCTAATCCCATTATTTACAGTGACAATCTAAGTGCTACCTACTTGGCCTCAAACCCCGTGTTTCATTCAAAATCCAAACACGTTGAGATTGACTACCACTTTGTCAGAAAGAAAGTTCAAAATAAGTCATTGTCCATTCTTTTCACCCCATCTGACAATCAATTAGCGGATGCTCTTACCAAACCTCTAGCGTTGAGCAAATTTCATCTTTTTCAGTCCAAGCTTCTCGTCCAACGTCCATGAGGTTGCGGGGGATGTTAACGCACCATTTATCAATACACTGTTAGTGTATTTTAACTGTACGGTAGTTTTCTTGTACGATAGATTTTATATTAATCCAGGTATACATATACCCCTGGTACATTGTAAAATCTGAAGCTTTCCTTTTACAGAATACAAACAAGATACAAACAAAAACTTCTCTCCCTACATTTCTTAACTAGGGCTTTGGTGAAACGCTCAGACAGTCCGTGTGAGGGTCGGTTGAATGGGGGATGAATTGGAGTTGCGATTTCTCTCTGCGATTGATCGAGGTAAGGGTCTTGATTAATTGTGTTCTGTAATTTGATTCCTTGATTGGGGATACGGGTTATCGCTGGCAGATGTGGGGTGAGTTTGGAGAGCTCCCGATTCTTCCTGCGTGCTGGAGGTTGTCAATCGCTTGGGCTCGTTCGCAAACCGATTAGGAGTGGGTGACGACGCGTCTAGACGGCAATGGATGGCGACAGAGTGATGGCAATGACTGATGAGCTGGATTGTCATTTCACAATTAGCAGGGACAACTCTCGGGTCCTTCTGGGGAGAACTTTTCCTTCATTCACTATTGTGTAGCCTGGTTTCTAATTCAGCTATTGAATTTGAGAATTTTGTTGATGTGTTTGGGATAATTGTCTGCTATTTTGGATGAAAAGGAAGTTGACAATTATGCCCTTATTTTGATGCTGAATTTTGCTCTAATTATGGGATTTTGGTTGTCTGTCATTGCCTCTGAAGTTTGTAAAATATAGTTAGTTGAATTCTGACTAGTTGTGGCTAAGTTGATAAATGAATTATCTATGTGAATCATTGCTTCGATGGTCGTACTCTGTTGGTTTGAATTCAGTTCACTATTGGATGGATATATTCTGGGAATTTGATTAATCTGTGTATTTCTGAAGTGCATTGTTGAAGAGTAGTTGGTTACTGCTACATGTTAGTTCAGCTTCTTGCATCATTATTGCTTGAACGTTGATATGTGAAAATGGTTTCTGGTGTTGGTGGTTGGATTTAAGTTATCGATTTGTTAGCTATTGTTGAATTAACAAGTTAGTTAATAATCTGGAATTGATTTCTAATTGTGAAGGTATTGGAAGAGGAAGAGGAAGATAGCGTTTAAGTGCATTATACAATAAAGTTTCGAGGTAAGGAATTGGGTGTGTCGTAGCCATGTGGAGGTCCTACACCACAAGTAGTGTGTGTGTTGTGCTAGATGTATTGCTGTCAATTCCTTGCAAAATTTCTTTGATTTATATCTAGCTGCTGTGTTGTTTCATTTTATGTACATATACTTATTATGAATGTTGAAATAGAATGCCTAAGGATGGAATGAATGATGAATAGAAAAATTGTAGGATGATGTGATAAGTATGAATGCGTTATGGGCTGCATAAGTTAGGAATTCTATTTTTGGGAACTGTTTTTAATTGCTATAAACTCTTTGTATTGCTTATTGCTTTCCTTGGTTCTGGTTAGGAGCAATCAATACTCTAGATTTAATTGATATAGTACGTTTAGCATATTTCTTATTATATCGAATTATCCAGCATATTTCTAATCGTAATTTGTTAAGTAGATTTTCGTATGTGATTCAATAAACACGTTTACGTTCTGTTTTATTTGGATAAGCATGCATTGATAGAGTAGTTTAGTATTTTGCAATCTAGTTCTAATATGTTGTTGTTTCTTGGTACTTGTTAGGAATTGTAGTTCTCTTTACGTTAATAGAAATGTGACGCATGAATGATGAATGGAAACGTTAAGTTGTAGGATAGAATGACGAAATGAAGGATGATATGATATGCACGTATAATCATTAATGTGTAGAGACTTTAAATTCTGTTTTGTACAATTAGTTATATTCTCTGGATGTAGCTTCCTACATATCTACATTGTTATTCGCTGTAGTTTCTTAATTGTCAATATTTGTTTCATTTCTGTAAATCAAGCATGTGAAGATTAATTAGACTAATGGTTTTAGAAACATGTTTAATATAATTAAATAAATCGAGCATGTCTAATAGGACTCTTTGCATGTTTAATTAACTAGATCATTAATTGTAGCAAGTTTAACTAATCGAATAAAAGCATGTTTAATCGAGTAGAATAAAAGCATGATCCCATTATTAATTCTCTTAGATACCTCGTAGTTAATAGTTTAATTGTCTTGCTATATCTTGAGTGTTATGTTCGGTAGGATCAAGTATGTTATATGTCGCATTCGATTTATTTCTGTGTTTTGCTTTTAATTAATATTACTCTGCCATTTGTTGTTTGTTATTCATGTTATTCATACTGTTCGATGATTTCCATTATTATTATTCTTACCATTCGTTGTTTGCTACTTGTATTGTTTAATTGTCAATTCTTTTATGTTATGTGAACATGCATCATGATAATAGAAACAATTAGGGAGTGCCCTCGGGGTGGTACTCACATGCATGAGTGAGGAAAAATGATAAATGAAACGAACGAATGATGATGATGATGATGATGAATAATGAATGATGGGAGGTTGATGGGTGGATGGGTAGTTCAGATCTAGTCCACTTAGGGCTAGAAGTCAGTCAACTATACCATCTAGTACGTGTTCCTTCAACTTCCAGCTTGATGTACGAGTTATGAATGAACGAATGAATGAAACGTAATGAAAGATGGCTTGGGGCGGACCCATTCCAAGTGAACTAAAGAGAGGCATTGCATATGCATTTTCCCCTTTTCCTTACTAAGTCTTTTAGACTTACAGTTTACTTGTGGTGTAGGTATTCGCGTATGCACGAGAGGAACGATGAACACAACACAAAGCAGTTGATGAAGAATTCGCACGTGAAGGAGCTTGTGATTGGATAGGCTAAGTGAGTAAGAAATAAAACAGTTTATAATTAAATTATATTTAATTTTGTAGCAGTGGAGCAAAACAAAATATTTTCTTTGTAAACGATTTACGTTTCTGCTATGTTTTAACGAAGAAAATGGTTTCTAACGACCCGGCTTGCACTCTCATTATGAAGAATTTTAATTATCTTACAAAAATTTTAAATTTCTTGTATTTTAAAAGGTTATGAAAAATTGGGTCGTTATAGCAAATCCCCAACGATCGACCGCAAATCCCCAACAATCAACCGCCATTCTGCCTTCTTCTGAAAAACCAGTCGATCACTGATTAACCGCTCCACAGACTTTTATAGTCTGCTTTGGAATTGGTCAATCACCTCCTTCAGCAGATCGACCGCTTCCAAAATGTTTACAATCTATTTTGAATCTGTAAGAATCTGTAATGACCATGATCGACACACATCCATGTGATCGACCGCCATCCATAAAAAGCCTTCGTTTCTTCATTTTGCTCAACACCGGACGATCAATTCCATCCACTTGATTGACCAATCCTTCAATAATTGCCCCACAACCACTTAACTCATCATCCCTCCATAAACCATAACAAAACACTCCTTATGTAATGAAAATCCCTTTCAAATCTATCAAGTGAACAATTCATTATTATTAAACACATTTCCTTTAACAAAATATACATTACACATAAATAGATTTTCTGGATATTACAACGCGACTGTCTGGCACATAAGTGCTGTCATCCTTCTTCATGTAAAGATGTATAATTCGATGTTCGCTAGTTGGCACAAATGTTCATGAGACTTTTTTATCGTAAAACGTAATTGCATAGTTTGTCTCGTTCATTTATCATAATTCAAGATTTTATTTATTAATGAATTTAATTTTATATTTTGCTTATTATTGATTCTATATTTCATAATATTTTTTTTGGTTAATTACCCAAATTTAAATTTTAAATATAAAATAAGAAAGGGTAAATGACAAATCAACCATCGTGGTTTGAGGTCAATGACAAGTCAACCACTATGGTATTGTTTTTAACAAGTTTACCATTGGAGTATGCGAAAATAACAAATCCCACATCGTGGTAACTTTCTCCGTTACTAAGTTGACGGCAGACACGTGTCTCACA